>JAVSBS010017932.1:0-58692 GCA_033124195.1 Coracias cyanogaster
ACCATATGACATCAGCTCAGCTATAAAGCTAGGGGAAAGGGGGGGGGGGGCATTCCTTTGTCCTCCAGGGCAACTGCTAGGTGTTTTGGAGCCCTGCTTCCCAGAAAGGGACCAGACATTGCCTGCTGATGGAAATTAGAGAATAAATCTTAGTTTGTCTCCGCTTCCATGCGTGGTCTTGCTTGGCTTTGCTCTATTTTCATTAAACTGCTTTTGTTTTACCTACAAGGGTTTTTTTCCCATCTTATTCTCCTCCCCTGTTTTCCCTGCTGAGGAGGGAGAGGAAAGGGGGGGTGTGATAGAGCAACTTGGTGGGCACCTGGTGCTCGGCCAAGGTTAACCCACCACAAAGGGTTATTCAACTCAGATACTAATAGAAGCTCCAAAATGAAGGCATTTTCTACCTTTGTCTAGAAGAATAAAAACAAAGACAGCTCCTCTGGCACAAGACTTCTACTCAGATATCTTACAAAGACACTTTGTGAACCACAGTGAGTTTAATTGCTAACTAGTGCTGAGTTCGTGCTAAGTTTTAGGCAAAAACAATTTCTATCTTAAAATTAGGAATTTAGCTTTAGCAACAGAGATTTTGCTTAAGAGTCTCAAATATGTTAGTTCTCTTCTCGAGTGTCACATGGACTATATTGTTCAGCAAAGGAACTAATAACAGAGGATGATAAGGAAATTATTTTCTGGAAGAGTGCAGTGCAAAGAGAATCTTTGTTGATGCTCCAGAGGACAATGGCATACATGAGTGATCTATGCAGAGCACTAGCCTTGTCAGCTGCTCTATAATTTTGAAATCACTATATCTAAATGAGATGTGGGAAGTATGAGGACTGGGCCTGACATCACTTAATGAGGTAATCTTCCTCGCAAGCATAACAAAATTGTGGAGTCATCATACTTGTTGAAACCAAACTATAAGTGGGATGATAGAGGACATGATAACAGAAGCGATATTTTGCCTCTTGTAGACGTAGGAAGCTAGGCAAAGAATCACTTAAGAGCTTCCTGCTAACCTTGTTATGTTCCTTTTTGCCTTTGTTATGAAGTGTCATGCTCCATACTCAATTTGTATGTCATTGCTTTTCCTTCTCTCCCTTCTTCCTCCCCAAAACCTCAGTTCTCTCTACTTCAATTTTCAACTTGCCCAATCCAGCAATCCAAGCAGCCAAAGTAAGAATTTCCATGCTAGGTCATAAAATGTCCATCCACAGCATGTGCTGTCTCTGCCTGTCCCTCGATTGCTAATGCTAACAGAACAGTTTAAGCCCTGAAGCCCTTAATGTTGAACATCTTCTCAAAATAAGGGCTATAATACCTTTTTACACTGATGGGTACTCCTTCTGCCTAACAATATGTCCCTTCCTTTAAAAAAATTGCTAGTATCTTCATGTATGATACTGAATTTGAGTCTTACACACGCAAGGCACAAGGCTGGGGAAGGGGGAGAATTTAATCATTCTACATAGAAAATCTCTTTATTTATTTCAGTCTTGTTTAGCTCTTGCATTGTCTTATTTGCACTATCAGCACAATATGCCAGATTTAAGAAAGTCCATTCATGTTTCACTGTCATTTTTCTTTAAATACTATTAAAGCACTGATATTTAAAATTTCAATTTAGTTAAAGGTGAAGGCTTGGGGTTTTCAAGTATCTATCTTTAGAAATCGAATGCTTAAGCAGAAACATTAGGGTATCAAAGAGTGACTGAATGTCAGTTTTTTAATTACTGGTCATCATCTGAACTTTTGACATCTGGCATTTTACTCAACTCCCTAAAGAACATGCTTCCTAAGTGATATTACTGTGGAGAACATAACACAAGCTAGTTAACGCGAACACATAAAGTGTTGATTTATCACCAGAGTGAAACTTCCTATAGGAAGGAAAAGAAAATTATTGGTAAATGTAAATAAATGCTGGTGATTAGCATTTATAATCTTCATTTTCTTGGTACACACACACACACAGAAAAAAAAATAAAAAAAATGGAAGGTTTGCCCAGAGAACCTATACGAGAATATCTACACCTCTACTGTAGAGAGAGGAAGAAAACAGGAAGTAACAGATTGAGTAACCACATGGCCTCTTCACCTTCTTTGCTTTCAAATAATTGCATTCTGTCACCAGTTCCATAGCCCAAATGAGAAGGCATGACATGTACAGGCTGCACAAGAGGCCAGAAGAATATACAGGTTCCAAATAACAAGAACCCAGTTAGCCTTTATAATGGGAAGGACTGTGCTTTCAGTACACTGGCTGGAATAGCAGCCACAAAGAAAGCTATCTAATTACCTGATCAACCCTGCTGAAGGATGCCAGATTGATGCCTGCAGAGATGCTAACCATAAAATCATCACTGGGTTGCCTTTTAAACTCACAAAAAGTAAAAAGCCTTAAATTTCTGGATCCCAGTCCTCACACTGGACATATAGATTTTGGAAAACAAAGGACTGGGGAAATAAATCCCATTCTTAATCTAAATAAGCCATCTACACTCCTCTGTAGTCAATGAAGAAAGATGGATACTGAAAAAGGTAATTCATCTCATCTATCTGAAGATGGAATTAATACCTCTCTGGAGATAGCTATTTCTCTCCACTGACTAGAGAGCAAGCCTGGATGACTACCTTAGATTAGAGTTGTACCTTTTTCAATGGCTGAAATAAAATAATACGAATCTAGGCAAAAATTACTAGAACTTGTAAAAACCCATTTATTTTTCTTTCATCTCAGTTTACTTGCAATCACTGGAAACTGTACAGATGAGCACATTTCCTCTGCTCATTAATTTTAATTCAATAACATTCCTTACTTAGCCTAATATAAATTTCTTCAAAGATGCCATATTGTGTTCTAGTCTAACAAATTTCTATTAACCCTTCAACCCTTCAACTCTGTTTAATTTTTGAAATAGATTATTTTAACCCTTCATCATAAATTATGCAGTACTTCAGTTTATCTTAAAAGTCTGAACAGTGGTCTGTGAGATATAAAAATCTGTGTTCATTAGTTCTCTGTCACTTTTCCATTTTATCTTTTAACTGTTAGTAGCTATTTAAAACACAAATCTATAGGCACAACCATATTGGAAAGCTAGCATTAAGTAATTAGTTAAAAATGTTATTTTAGTTCAACAGAAAGACTTTAGCATCTTGCTTTTCTTTGCTGGAATAACTTTCAGTTTTAGTTTAGTGCGTATCCTACCTGTGCCTGTGCTTCTTGCTTTGACATATGAAGGTGTAAAAAACTCCCCTCTAACTTGCACAGGGTAACTTTGGACCCAAAGCACATGAATAGGAATCACTCTATGTTTCTTTCTGCTTTATTATCTCTCTTTTCCCCTCCAGAGCAAATGCAAACGAGAGGAGAAAAAAGAGTTGGACCTTTGTTGTGTGATTAAAGAGAAACAATCTACCCCTCAACTATTAGTTGTTAACAATGAATGGTCGATAAATAAATAAATAAATAGATAGATAGATAGATAAATAAATAAAAGCACCAAGTGTTGCTACTGCTAATGTTTTTGAAGGAATGATACCAAATATCATCATAAATGACACTACAGATTGGACTATGGGTACCTTTCTGATGACCAAAACTCAAGAATATTCTGCAGGCTTTCTTATTTATGGCAGTATTTGGAAATCACAAATTATTAATGAATTCTTGTGAACCTTGTTCATCTCCAGGAGGGGCATAAAAAAAAAAAAAAAAAGAAGAAGAAGAAGAAAAAACCACCAATGCTATCAGATATGTTCAATTCATCAAATCGAGAATTACCAGTAACATACTTCTCCTTAGGGGACAAATAGTACACCTAGGTGGTAACACAGTGGTAACAAACAGTATAAAACCAGGCAAGATAATGAACAGTTTGCCACATACCTTCAGAATAACTTGTTTCAACTCCTTTTTTCTGGAAAAAAAAAAAAAACAGCAGTTATATCTTGGTTGGCAGGCCACAGTTAGTGGTTCTCACAAGCATAATTAGTAGCAGCTGCAGACCACAGAGGAAGGCAGGGCTTGCACTGCTTTGTATAAGGATGCTCTGCTCTCTTTTTAGCTCATAATCATTTCATCAGGACTGGATTTAATTTGGACTACTTCCATCCCTGGTTTTCCCTCAGGCGTTGGCTGAGATGGGGAAAACCACACAGAAAGGGATTTCATGGCACACTCCCACTTCCTGACATCGCCTCCCTCTTTTTGCCCCCAGGTGGCTTGGGACAGGTGGCACACAGGATGTACAAATCTGCACGTGCTGAACTGACAGAAACATGGCGCCTGTGCCAGTCTTGGCACATAGGCAGCAAGGCCAGGGAAAGCTTCTGAGGTGTCTGGCTCTCAAGGCATGCACTCGTGCAGTACAGGCCCCTTTTCTGGGAGGCTGAAGTGCTGGGACCTGAGTTGTGGGCCACAAGTTGGAGCTGTCCAGTGAATGAGTCACAACCTAGCAGAATGATTTGTTTCCCCACTAGCTTCATGTTCCAGAGGCAGAACCTGGCCCACCTGTGCCTCTGTGGTTCTGCCCTCACCCAGGTGGTCATGGTTGGGGTGGTGGGTGAGGCCAGGGCTATATTTACCAGGAGCTGATCAGTTGGAAGAGCTTCCTGTTGGGTGTGGTTTCTGTTGGGGCTGGTTGCATCTTGCTGAGCTCTCTTGGTAGTGTCCTTCCATGTGAAGGGCCGCTGAGGGAGCCATCTCTGTCCCTTGTGTCCAGCATCTGATGCTGGCACCACAATGGGCAGTGGAGGAGCAGGGCCCACAGGAACTTATGGCAGGATTGTTTGAAACAAGATTTCTGAGCTAATATTGCTGAGTTCAGTGTTGGCCTGTGTGATCAGGCAACTGATGGCAGCATAAAATGGTAATGGCTGAACTGGCACAACAGAGGCACGATCCACAGCAGAGTGCTCCAGAGCAGTGTATAGGGGCCTCTCCTGAACCAGGGAAACCTCAGGGGAGGGGAGTGACATGGGCCCCAGCATGGCCTCTCCAGCCCCTTCGCTTGTCCTTGCAAGTTGGTAGCCGGAGACAGGAGCCTCAGCATCTTTTCCTCTTGCACCAGGGGCACAATTTGCGCTTGCCTTGATCATCAGGGCTTGCAGGGCTAAGTCCTGCCCTGGCAGAAGGAATCCGAGATAAGAAGAGAGAGGAGGAGTTTTGTCTCTGCCCAGAGGCTCATAGCTCTTCTTTCCAAGACACCTCAGAGTCAGACCACCTGCCACAGAAGACTTTGCACCTCTCTACCTAGGTCAGCAACATCCATCTACAGCCCTCCATTTCAAGTACGGTTTTGTGGGGTGTCTGCCCACTTTGGCAAGAGAGCCTCTGCAAGCTGGCTCCTGACAGGCAAGCTTGTCTTTGGTGTGATGCCCAGGACTGAGCTGGGTGGTGTGGACAAAGGCTGGGGCTTGCCAGCTGGGTGGTGCTGCTCTAGAACCTGTAGCAGCAAAGGTGGCAGGTCACAATGGGAGCTGTCCCTAGTGTTCTCACCAGGCAGCCCCACTGCAGTCTGACTCAGGCGATCGGTGAGTGCAGCACGCAGTGGGAAGGCTGGGCTGGATGGGGAAAGAAACAGATGCCCAAGGGGGTTTCTAACCCAGAGCGAGAGCCGAGCCCCTCAGGGCAGGGCACAGTACTGCCTTCAGGGCTCTGCTTGGTGCTCCCAGTGCTGGCAGGTGCCCAGAGAGGCTTTGGAGACATGCCAGGAGCCCGTGGCTCCATGGGGTGCTCTTGTGTGGCAGGGATGAGGCCTCGGGAGCCTCTGCTCAGGTGTCCCTTGCCCTTTCACAGGGCACAGCCTGGCGAGGGGCTGGCTGTCAGGGCGGTTGGGCAGAATGGGCCTCAGACTGTCTCCAGGCAGGACATGCGGCCCCTTCAGACCTGCCAACAGCAGAGCCCGGACGCTTTCCTGGGACAGCCCATGGCTCACATCTATGAAGAGCTCACAAACCCTGCCCTTGCTCCTCACACCTCCCTCACCTCCTCTTCTGTTGGCCCCCAGCTCCAGGTGGCTCCTCCTAGCCCCATGCTCCCTCCCCTCCAGCCCTGCTGAGCCCCCTTTTCTCCTCCTCCTCCAGGCCATGTCTGTGGCAATTGTACTCTTCCTGACTGCGCTGGCTGCCCAGTCTGGGCTGAAGCAGGATCACCATGTTGATGTGTCCACGGCTGAGCGGATGCAGCAGCAGGAGGTGTCTCTCCATCAGAAGATGATTCAGCTGCTGCAGGACATAGAGCAGAACAGGAGTGCGGAGGAAGCCATGCTCCTTCCTGTGTTGCAGCACTGGCTGTTTCACACCATTGTTGGAGCCCTCCTTGTGTTCTGCTGGCTGTTCAGGATAAGAAAGCTTCCCTCTAACAGCTGTAGTGATCAGGACAGCTCCAGCAGGAAGGAGGAGATGAAGGATAAAAATGACGATGACCTCAATGCCGCACACAATGGTGTCTAGTCTTTGGCTTTATCCACCCCAACAACAAGGCAGGGCCTGCCCCACGTCTGCAAGGTGCTGAAGGTGCTGCTGGGTGACCCCCTTGGTGTCTGACACATGCTCTGCAAGAGGACTTTCATGCCACAGATGCACCCAGCTGTTGGAATGAACTGTACCCTTGAAGCCTGGAATGTCCAAGTGCATGGCATCACCTACCGTCTGTGAGGCACCAGACACTTTTATCAGGTCTCTGGCAAGCCCTGGCCATAGTTAGATTTTTGTCAGGGCCATTTCAACTGCTACAGCTAGTAATTAAAATTAGCATACAATTAAAAATAGTAAGAAATTAATACACGTTATAAAAAGTGATGATGTTGACTCCATACTTGTCCCAGGATCTATCCCTATAGGTGTTCCAGAAGCTTCTTGGATAGAATTAACTAGTGCAAAGAACTACAGATAAGTGAGGCTCCCCCTTTGTAAATAATGAATATGTTACAATTATTTGAAGCACCGTGATGGATCAGCAATGCAACGGGGATGAGTAATGAAGAAGGAAGAGGATTAAATGAGAGATTTAGAAATGCTAAACAGTAACTAAACCCAGAATATCAAAGGTATCAGGTGACAGAGCTCAAATTTTTTATTGCCCTTGTGAGAAAACCATCCTCAGGTGATAATATCAGATCTTTTAATTGTTTTTCTTACTAAAACAGAGCTCTCAATTTTCCAGTTTTCTCTATTGCAGTTTTCTCTATTTTCTTCAGAAGAAAATTTCTTTTTCTAAGACTTCCTTCTGAAACAGTTGTAATGTAGATATAACATATCTGTGTGACTACCGTGTAGTTAAAGGTTTACTATATTAATCCAGGGTACATTGCTTTAGCAATATTATATGCTTTTAGCATACTATAGGCACAGTTGTGTATATGCTTCTATTTGTACATGTGCATAATTTCAGAGACTCCCACAAGCAAACTGTAAGCAGGCAGAAGTGGTTGCCTTGACAAACAGGCTGATGTTAATTCACTGTTAATTCAGGTCTATTACTGTTACACAGCTTTTAGGAAATATGTTTCCTACTTCCCATTTTGAGGTTTTACCACAAGCTGTGCTGGGAACATGCTGTCACTTATTTGAAGAGTCTCTCTATTTTTGTTTTGAAAAATGTGCATGCATTGTTTGATTGATAAATTCAAATATGAATCAGTCTCCTATCAGACATTAATAGCTAGGAGAGAATAATTTAGAAACTATGTGGCCAAACATGGCATTGATCATTGGGTTGCTTAAATTATCACTGAAAGTGATGCAGCAGGATCAAAATGTCCTGCACAGGTGGAGTCAGGGATGTGCACTCTAAGAGCCAAGTCTTCTAACACTAAAGTGAGTGATTAAGTAGCAATTATAGTTTTTGATAGACTGGGATCAACTGCCACTTATATAAGGTATGTGTTCTGAAGAAGTTCTGAAGACATTTTATGGCCTTCTAAGTACTCAGAACAAAAGCAGAT
Organism: Coracias cyanogaster; assembly: GCA_033124195.1. NCBI lineage: Eukaryota > Metazoa > Chordata > Aves > Coraciiformes > Coraciidae > Coracias > Coracias cyanogaster. Next base: position 7,956 of record JAVSBS010017932.1, read on the forward strand.
TTTTCCTTCTGGATTTACAGTTTCCAAATGTTTCAAGATCATAATGCCAGCCTAAATTCTGATTTGACATCAAAAGGAGAAAAAACGAAGAATAAGTTTCAATGGGAAGAAAGGGACAAAACATGTTTGTTGGAAATGTCTTCATATGTTTTTAAAGGAAGCACTAATACTTCATACTCACAGACTAGACCCTGACGAAATCGTTCAGCTATTTTATGTCTCTGTTTACCCAGCTATAAGGCTCAGGAGGATGGGAAAACTTCCAAGCTCACACTCTTTTTGTTACAGACGGTAATTTTTAATTTGTTCATTCACAATTACTACAAGCTTGCATGGTTTTGATCCTTTACAAAGTTATAGCTGGGCAGCAGGTAGAAAAGCTGCTTCATTTTCTTTGGCCCAGCATGTACACTCTGAGGCAAGGAAACCTGGAAAATAGGCTAGGTAACTCCCTCCTCAAGGGCAGCTGAGGGGAAAAGCGCCCTAAAAATTCATCAGTATCTAACCAAGCTAGGCATATGTTAACATTTTTTTAAATAGATTTGGATAAATAAATTTTGGATCACTTAATCTAGTATTATACTTTTTAACCTGAATAACTAGTTTGGATTCTGACATCAGTAGCTGAATTCTTGATCTTTGGTACAATCCCATTTTTTTACAAACCCTTTCAGAGATAAATAGATAGGTTTGTGTCTCACAGCTACAAGGCACTTTTAGTCAGTACTCTGCCATACTGTCTCTCAAGGCTTGTGTTTTTGTAGTCATAGAAAGTTTTGGCATATTCAGTTTTTCCCTCTGTGCTCTGGCTTGCTTCTGCCTCCCCAGATACCTCCCTGATGCAAACAGACTAAATAAAAAACATTCCACCTAAATAGCTCCAACCTTTAAGTGATTATGCTTAGGTCTTTTCTTTCTATTTGGAAATCTCATAAGTTTCTGCAGTCATAAGTTCAGGACAGGACTATATTCACACTCAACCAAGCTTTTCTAAGCTTTATTAGCTTTATAATAAAAAGTATTGAATATATTTCCTGTTCTTTAAAATCAGCTATTCTTTTATTCACTTTGAGTTTCCCATTAAGATACTGGATTTTTAAGCACCTTCTTTACCTCAGCTCTTTTACTGTCTTAGTAAAACTTGCATATTTCAAATCTACTTAGTATTAAAAAAAAAAAAAATTATTTATCAGAGTTATTTGTTGGTATTGAGAGATGTTTATTGCAGTGCCAACAAACCCCTCATCTTCCTCTGTGACCAAGAGAAATTATCTCATTCCTTTTTTCCTATGTGGTCCTTAGGGAAGTTTAAAGAGTAGAAAAATGGTAACGGCTGGTGATCTCTTTCCTGTGAAATACAGTATTTGCTGCTTCTCCATTAGAGTGTGAATTTGGGTCTGCAGCCTATGTGTGTTCCCAGCTCCTGGGTACTTTATAGCACTACTCAGTTTTTTCCCCTCCTAGGCAGCTAATAGATTCTTGTGAAATGGTTTGGTTTTTTTTGCCATCTTAAAAGAAGACAGCTTCTCTCTCCTTTGAAAGTGTTACACTAATTCTTTTCACTGATTTATATTACCTTCTAACTTTAGTCAAATGTATATACTTAAGCACACTTGTTCCTGTGAGAACTGTTTAGTTTAAATAACTCTTCCCTCCCTGTTATTTTCCCTCCTAGTACAGAGAATATCCTCCCAGACTTTGTTATACAAGTTATTCCTGTTTATTTTCATTAAATACACCTTTTGTTCCCCTTCTCCTTGCATGCTGCACTTCAATTTCTTATTTCCAGATAAGATACTAGGAATCATTCTTGGTCCCCGCCAACCTACAACAATATTCACTTAAGGATCTGTGTTGGGTATCATTTCAAGAGGAAGTAGAACTTGAGCATTGTAATTTTCTTTTTCATTTCCAAGGAAAAACAGACTTGAGATCACTCAAAAAGAAAGCAGATGATAATGGCAGTACAAACATACTCACTCCACCCAAGGCAAAATTTTAGCAAAGAACTATCAATGATGGGGAAAAGTTAAGAAAAGTAAGACCCTGTGAACATTCTGATAAAAAATTCACAGTGAAACTGACAGTTCTCTAGAATGATAATTATCCTCTGTTTTCTATAGGAAGATGAGAACTTTTTTCGTATCTTCTAGCCATAACCATGTAATCTGTTGTAAAGAAACTTTCGGGACTTTTCTTCCAAATGATGAAGACAAATAGACATGTCCTACTAGACTCTTTTACCTTTTTATGCCCAGTTTCACAAGCAACCAGTTATCTGCTTCACATCACCAGTTAAACAGGTACTTAACTTTTCTGCTGAATGAGCATAAAAAAATAAATTACTGTCATATATCCCACAGTTTGGAGGCCTAAAACTTTTCAGTCATGGTACAGCATTGCAACACACAGCCAATGAAATTTCATGAAAGCACAAAGACATGCCTGTGTTAGAGTGATCTTAAACTGGGACGACAAGCTGCAGGACTCTGAATCCATTATAGAATGACGTTCAGAAGAATTTAATTTTCCCTGTGATGCTCACACAGGTTGAATGTGCAAACAAACTTTGCTCAGCATGAGCCCCAGTCACATACAGCTAATAAGAATGTTAAAGTTGAATGTATTTGATTCCATATATTCCTCCTAGATGCTTCTGTCTTCCCTGACTGCAGGATATAGGTTACTTCTCTCCCTAATATTCACTTCATATAAACTTGAGTAGTATGGCAGCTTTTGGGGTGAAGGTATATCATGGTATTTCAAACATTAGCTGTTTCAATCTACAGCTCTATGAATTCATTTTCTATCCATTCTTCTATTCGTTGTCCACCTAAAGTCAGCTTCCCAACATGATAATGATTGCAGGAAAAATTTAGTACAGAAGCCTCAGACACAGGAATGCAAGACTGGCTCAACAGAACCTCATTATTTTCTGACAACTCCTTATGTACATTTGTTTTGAAAACACTTTGAAATATGTTGCATTTAAATATGTAGTGGTGGCTATAAATGCAAGTAATCCAATTTCATCCATCTCCGACCAAACTCCATTGACTCCTGGAGCAGTGCATTCATTTATCCACATTTTGAAATCATTGTGAACTTTACTCCAACATATGAGAAGACAATTCTTTCTGAATATTGAATCAGTCATGGTCTCAAGTAAGAGGAAAACAAGAGGGGAAAAAAAAAAAGAAAAAAAGAGCTACAAAACACACCCTTCTACCTCAAACTCTAAGTCTGTATTTTCAGAATATGCCTTTTCTCCATGAGAGTACATCAGCATTACAGCTTTCCTCAGCCTGATTCAACAAAAGCAACAAAATATCAAGACTGGCTTATTTTAGTAGAAGTATAACTGAATAGTTTTAAGCTTCTTATATTTTCTTATCTTCTTTTCTTTTTTCTCCTGCTTATCCCTGCCCTTTTATTTAAAAAACACCAATGGAAAGCCCACATTAACTTCAGCTCCTCAGCTCCAGCACTGAACTCAAACCCCCATGCCACTCTTCACTTTCTTTACAACTCTGAAGCCCCCTATGGGACTATGCAGTAGGTAGTCTTAGTGATCTTCCTATCTGGACATTCAAAACAATGTTGCTAGATAAGGCCATTCAAGAACTGAAACATCTGGAAGAATTTTGGATGTGGAAAAAATCACTGAACATTCAAGGCTGCTAGAGTAGCTTGTAATTCACTTAGAGAAAATAGTTTTTTATGAGTTTTTAAACAGATTTTTAATTCATGTCTCTCCAAGTTAGTTCAGCATCCCTTTAACAATTAGAACAACACGTGACAAGTATTTCTATCAGTCTCAATTGTATGAAAGTCTGTTTATATGCAGTGTACAAGCAAAATCTCATTTGGCATAGTCCCTGTAAACCAGAATGTGGAAGAAAGTTGTAGACAAATACGAATAATACTTGTTCAAGAGCAAAAGCTTGTCTGAATCTCAATAAAAGTAATTCTGTTGGAGACAAGACAAACATTATTTCTTGTTTTCCTTACGTCATGTATCTCTAGTGATTATTTAGTGAGCTGTGGAAATGTATCTTTAAAGACAGCAATATTAACATGTAAAAATTAGTAGGAAATGTGAGGCTTTGCTATGCTTTTTTTTGTAATATAAAACAAAGTCACACAAAGTCTACCTTTCAGTGACCTCAGTGTGCTATGTGCTAGGTTCTACTTGGGAATCCCAACAAAGTATATTACATTATCTGGAACAGATATATCTGTTGTTTTAGAAATTCCAGTCACTTTGAAAGTGATTATTTGAATGCCCAGATGCAATAATCATTGCCTGGAAAAAATATACAGAAAAAATTGGTGTTATCCAAATCAGCCTCTTGCATATACACAGCAGTAGTGGAATGAAGTATTTACTAGAAGTTAACTTGGGATCAGCCTTCCTCCATTAACCCTGTTCATTGCTTTGAATTAGTTCTCATTCTTCAGACTGCTGTTTCATAGAGATCTTCATAGAGTCAGCTCCATTAATACACCTGTTCTTTTCTATCCCTATTTCATTCCATGCACTTCTAGGAATCATTCTGTATGCTGTTTGAAGTAACCATCTGCATTTACACTATTAATATAGTGCTAAAGTACCCTACTGCTCATTGGTGTATATTCCTGACACGCATATACATATACACACTGGCCAATTAGTTGACATATTCAATTCAAAGCGTCAGACATCAAAGTCCTAGAAAACATATTCAATAATTTTTTTCTCCTCAGCAGCCTTGTGATGATCAGAAATTGCTTGTTATTTGGGAAGGGCTGGATTTGGATGAAGGATACTGCTGAATTACAGCCAGCCAGCAAGCAAGATGGACCACATATACATACACTGAGGTATGGGCCAAGATGAAAACTGCTGTAGTAGCTGCAAAGAAAGAAGCAGAGCCTTACATTATCAGCAGCGATAAGTAGTCCTTCAGTGTCTTGAAGGACTAAATTTACAAAAGAATTCTGAAGAACTAAATAAAAAGCTAAAACCACATATGTGACTTCAGCATAGGACACTAACGTACTCGTTATTCTGGTTCACACTGAAGAACTGGTTTGCCTTTGGTTTGCTAAATGCTTTTGGTCTCATTTAGTATGATGGTACACATTTTTTGCTTATGAACTACCATGTTAGAAAAGTGACCTTTCCTGGAGCATACAGGAAGGAATTATACACTGGAGATTAAAATAATTTACAGACTCATTTTAACTGATTAACTACATAAAACTAGTATAAGTAAAGCAAATGCAAAGCAATAATATACAAACCTAACCTTTAAGTTTGCTTGCAAAATAGTGAATACTTTGTGTACAGCTAGACCTCTAGAGTGGTATTTTATCTATATTTTAAAAGAGGAACCTTACAGAAAAGTTAACTTGGCAATGATTTCATGTGACAACACTAGCAGTACATAAGGGACTATGCCAACAGTGACAGACTAATTAGAGTCTCTGTCAACAAACAATTATGGACTAACACCCAGTGTTAGTAAGACCACTGCTAGCAATGCTGTACCTTGTTGTCCACAGATGAATGATGTCAAAATGCAAAGGCATTTCAAAGGAGGGCAAAAATAATGAAATAGGGGATAGGAAAAATAAAACCCATGATACGAGACTTAAAGAGTTCAAGTTATAAAATAAGTGCTTGATCATGAATACATGAAATAGCTTCTTGATAGTGAGAGGCCTTTGAACCTCACTGACAATGACATAACAAGATCCAATGACTAGAAATGGAAATTAAACAACTTCAAAGTAGATGAAATTTCACAAAATATGAAATATCAGAGAAATGACAGTGATTAAATACTTCAGCAACTTAGCTTTACTAACACCTTGAGCCTGTAAAGTGAGATTAGATATATTTCTCAAAATGAGAACTAATTTCTCTTTTGGAAGAAATTCCTCAGCTTGTGAACATGGTAAGAAAGAAAGAGTAAGACTGGGGAATCTTTCTGGGTTTGAACTCTGGATTGGATTAATATCAGTCAAGTCTTTTATTTCTGAGCCCGAGGAGACCAACACTTGCCTGCACATACCCTACATGCTCTGTAGTTCTGAATTAAGATAAGGATTACAAATTTCACGCTTTGACATTTGTCAAAATGCCTTCTAAATAATTAAAAATAACAGATTTTCCTCAACATCTTATTTGGTACCAAGGGGGTCAGAGTTCTTACCTCCCTCAGAAACAACAAAGTTTAGCTATGGGGAAGGGTAAGACATGAACTACAAACCTTCGAGCCTCCCAACTAGTATACTTTAAATAAATAAATAAATAGATTGGTGTAGGGAAACAAATTTCCTCTATAGTAAGAATGGCATAAACCTTCATTTTTCACAATTTCTGAATTTAAAAGAGTAATTCTACTCTCTCCAAGTCCTTGTCACTGTAGAAAACTCACTTCATTGTTACATGTGGTAAACATTCATTTTCTAAGTACTGAAATACTTGGTCTTGCCTAATGATCTGTAATATGCTGGAGTGTGTCCAAAGAGCAACAAAGCTGTTGAAGGGTCTAGAGAGCAAGTTTTATGAGGAGCAGCTGAGGCAAGCAGGGTTGTTTAGCCTAGAGAAAAGGATGCTGAGGAGAGACCTTATTGCTCTCTACAACTACCTGGAAGGAGGTTGTAGAGAGGTGGGGGTCAGTCTCTTCTCCTGTGTAACAAGTGACAGGCAAGACAAGAGGAAATGGCCTCAGGTTGTGTCAGGGAGGTTTAGATTGGATATTAGGAAAAATGTCTTCACAGAAAAGGTTGTCAAGCACTGGAATAGGCTGCCCAGGGAAGTGGTGGAGTCATCATCCCTAGACACATTTAAAAGATGTGTAGATGTGGTGCTGAGGGACATAGTTTAGTGGTGACCTGGCAGTGCTGGTTAACAGTTGGACTTGATGATCTTGAAGATCTCTTTCAGCCAAAAAGATTCTATGAATATGAAAAAGATCTAACAAGATGTTCTCATGGACTATTGGTCTTTGACATAATAAATTAAATGAAACTAAATTTAATTTAATTTAAAGGCAATTTAAACATTTAAAAAAACTTGCATTTGCCATCTGACCAGTGTAAGCAAAAGGTGAGATTTTATATATGTAATATCTATACTTTTATATATATTATCTACATACATATAAATATAAGAAAATATCATTAGTGTGCCTAAATCGAGGAATTTTACTAACATAACCTTTCTTTTCCTTGTGCTACTAAAATACGATCAGATTTCTATATATGTTATTACTAATTCTTTTCTTATCGTTTTTATGTTCCTATTGCACTCAGAAACTCAGAATCCAAACCAAGAAAAACATTTTTGTAATTTCCTGCCTTGACCCAAATGATTCAGTTATTTCTAAGTCGGATACTAAGGCTGATTATAATATTTTGCCCCTGGAAAAACATTTTTATATATATTTTAACTGTGTGAAAATAATTGTCACCATTTTGTCTACAAATTAGTATTCCAGCACCCAGACTTTAAAGAAAGTTTGTTACAGGAGTTTTTACATTTATGTTACAGGAGTTTTTTTTTTACTGAGAAAAAGTATCTGTATTTCAATGTTTTCTTCAAACTAAATAGTTCCACAAATCTGTAGTTGCTTAGATAAATTGAGATGCAATGACTTCTATGGGAATCTTGACAGTTGTGACTCTGGGCAGTCCCCTTCTTACAGACTACTCTAAGGTCCTCCAATGTTCCAAGTCTCAACTTCACAGCAAAAAGTCTATGAACAGGGAGATGTGACTTACATTATGTTTCTCAGTGGCCCCAAGCTCCCTTTTGTGAAGGTGGGAGCTGAGCTGTGTGGTTAGAGCCTGGGTTCCTCTGTCAGAGAGGCTCTGTTTAGTGATGCTTCCTAAGGTTGTGGCCTTTGGAGTTACATCAGGCAGGTTGTTCAAGAGCTGGGTCACCAGAGCTCCCATACTGCCTGCCTCTGGGAATATCTCAGGCAGAATGGACCAGTGTTTCCAGAATGCAGTGTTTCCTTTGGGAAATAAGTTATCCAAGAATTTCAGATTCAGAGCTGCTGGATAGCTTGTGTCAGAGCGTCCCATGTGGATCTCTACCACAGCTGCAGGACAACCATGTAACCCATCATAACTGCCGGAGATATTTTGTCCACCTTCTGTTGCATTCACTGACATCTTCTTAAGGATGAGACTTTTCAGATAAAACATTTAGGGTAACAGGATTTTTTATTTTAAAAAAAGAAAACTATTTTTTAACTGTGACTGTGTTTGTTAATTGAAGTCAAAGAGAGCTCTGCTTTAGACAAATGGGGTGCTATAGAAGGATAAGCACTCTGAAAAAATAGATTTTTGTCACCTTAGAGTGGACTCTCTAAATAAATGGAAACTTTTATCTGAATCCCTCCATTCCTTATCAGTCAAATTTGGATAATATCATGCCATCACCTCCCAAGGATGCTGTGAAGATTCATTAGTTAATGTTTATTAAGCGCTCAGATACCACAGCGATGATGCTGTAAGAAAGTCTGTCAAGACTGTCATGAAAGTAATTACTCTGTTTTCAAAGCAGGTTTCCAACAATACGCAATAAAAAGGTAAGGCACAAACTGAGAAGTGAAGAAAGAATAAGCTGTTTCTGAGCAAATCTCACTCACTGAATGTATTTAGCAAGGCATCCTAATGCTTTTTTTTTCATCTAAATAAGAAATTAAACTGGGAAAAGGGGAATCTGAATAAGTTTGCCCTCACAGAAATTATGGCATTTCTTAAATTCTGATTGCTGACTGTGCAACCTCCACAAGGCTCTTCTAATGCTGGATCTTTGTACAATCTCTCAGAGATTAAAACACATAGTTAGATGTGTGTTATCATATATATTTAATGTATCACACATTCCGTGGTATGTTGTAATCTCTATGCTGACCTCAACGAGAATCTAGCTGCTAAACTCTGCAGTGAATATGTGTTCAGCAAGTAGTTTTATTAACTGAAAGTTTAGTTCTAGTAACCTGTTCCAGAAATATGACCAACCACAAAAATTTTAAGCTTAAAGAAATGTAACTACAAAAATCATGAGCACACGCAGAGGTCTTCAAGTTTTTTAACTACAGTGTGAGTTTAATTCTCTCTTTCTAAAACTGGTCAACACCCATTTGAATTGTTTAAATGTATCAACAGTAAAATTTTGAAGTATTCTTCTGTTAACAAAGTAGTTCAATTCTGAAGTATTTTGAAGTATTCAATTCTGTTAACAAAAAAATCTAAAATAAAGGTGCAATCATACATCACAAAAGCAGTGTTCAGAATTCACTCTCTCAGTCATTGACTTACTCTTTCTGAGCAGAACATCAGCTAAGTGCCACTTGTGGTGAAAAAACACCTGAATTGGAAATGTGTGCAGAAACCAAATGAGAGGTACTGAATTCTCATATAGGAAGGCCAGCTTAGCTCATCAAGCTTTATACTTCACAAAGAAAAAGATAAGCTATCACCTAGTCGACAGTATCTTACCTAGGTTCCTGAGTTGTGCTTCCTGATGAGCTTTGAGCTTAGCATCAGCATAAGCAGCAAGTCTTACCTTTTTTCAACTGCAAGCCAGGCCAGAAGCCCATGTCCTCAGGGTGGCAGAAAGCCATGAGCCAGCTACCATCATGGTTATACTCTGAGTTGCACAGTTATGATACCTAATGCAGCTGTGCATGCTAGGTAATGGTAAACCAGTGCCATATTTACGTCTTTACTTGATACTGAGGCACACAATGTACTAGTGGGCTAATTTTAACTGCTTGAAAGCCCATCAGATGAAATTATTTCAGAGCTTGCATATGAAATAAAAAATTTTAAAAAATAATTAAAAAAGAAGAAATCATGCTTCTTATCTCTGGAATTTGGAGTCCAAGTTGACTTTGTTTTGGAAAAAAATGAAAAGACAGAATATGACATGTTGCTTTAATGCCTAGGGTGTGTGATAATGACACTGAAACATAGATGAGTGATCCTCAGTTGCTCCTTCATGCCCCAATTAGACATGAGACACTGCATAAGTTATCTTGTCATATCAGCTGAATTGGAAAAGACAGAAATGAAGTAGGTTTTTTTCATGTTTTTAAAGGCAGAGGAATCAGTAGCACTTTGCTGATCTTTTTGGCAATCCCACATTAACACCAGACAGCCATGTGACAGGGTGCATCCTGCTCCCAAAAGCATGCTTTACATTGATGGGCATTTCAAATCTGCCATAAAGGTATCTCTTTGAAGTATCTCTTGAAACTTACCATTGAACTCCTTTTTCCCAAACTCAAGCTTGATCAGAGACATATTCATTGCAGTTTACATGGACTAACCCAAACACCCTTCTTTCTGCAAAGGAATTGATTTCAGCAATTTTTAGCCAAGCCCACATTTGACAGCTGTGTTATTTAAAACACAAGTTGAGAACAAACAACTACCTAAGTTGAAAGCAGCTAAGCTGCTAATGAGTTATGCTAAGTTTTTAAATTACTATACTCTAGAAGTAGCTGAATTGGAATAAAATATGAATGGAAAATATTTTCATTGTTCAGCAGACCTGATGGTTTTTTATTTCTAAAGCAGTGTTAAAACTTTCATCTGATTTAAGTCAGGCTTCCTGGCAGCACAGTGTGCAGATTTCAAATACTGTATCTCTGGAAAAACAAAACAAAACAAAACCCACACAAGTGAGTTAATTGCCTTAATATCCATGAAAACGTCATTTGTTACCAGTCAAAACCTGTATCACTTATTTCAATAAAGCTTTGTATCTCAAAGACAGACATTTTTGCTATATGCAAATAACACATTTCTTGTCAACTTGGAGGGAAGTGTAAGATTGTAATGAAAAGAAAGAGATGAAAAATGTTCATAAATTTGATGAAACTGTGATGTTCTTGTCCAAACGTGGCAACATTTATTTTGCTAAGAAAGAAAAGTTTGATACAATTTAACAAAGGGAAACTTTTCACACTTAGGTGGATGAGTAGAAAGGATTCATATTGACCTACATTGGAAATTTACATTCTCTCCAGGTTCCTTGAACAGAGAATGGAAATAGTCAGAGCCCTTCAGAGGGTGTAAAAAGCTGGTGCTCTGAATCATTAAAAACTCAGTATCCCTGCATTGACCACAGAGTGAGCAGTCTTCTCCTTCAGTTGCTAAGCTTTGCACCTAAAGCTAGACTGTACAAATGGTAAAGGATAAATGCAGTTTTCAATGGAAATAAAGCTAAATAAGTCATTATGCACCAAAATTTCAGCTTTTTCACTTCTTCTGAAGTAAGCTACTTTTCTTTCATTTTGGCCTGAATTTATGCAAGATTTTTCTTGTTTATTTTAATTTCTCATTTAATCTATAAAAGGAAAACCAATTTTTTTCCACCTCTATTGACATAATTTCCCAAAAAAAACAATATGAAAACTACAGTATCAGGAGTGTACTGCATCCTCACCTGACCAGTAATTAAGCAAAGGCTTCCCTGGCATTATGATCTTCAAATTTAGCTTGAAGAACACATTCAGATTAAAATGATACATTCTGGCCTCATTTGTATTGGAAGAGTTGATCTATTGCTGCAGACTTTGTGACCTTGATAACATATAGATATTTTATATGGAGGTAGTCTCTGTTCAAAAAATACCAGAAGCATACTGTATACAGAACTTCCCCACCAGATACGCCAGCCTTATTTATATTAGCATAACATACAGGAGGATTTACTGGTCTGTAGCTTGGCCTTGTAAAAGACACTGAGGAATATATAAGAAAGAAAAGACAGAAGTCAGCAAAATGCATTGCAAAATAACCTTTCTAGAAAGGTTTAAATATAATTCTGTAAAGCTATAGGCAGCTTTTTATTGCTTCAGGAAAAGGATGCACAACATACTTGTTCCATGTATACTAGAAATTCCATTATTATGAATAGGATTTATCCACAGAAACTATCCATCATCAAAACATGAACTGGAATAAAAAGGAATGGGCAAGTATTGTGGGGGGTTTTTCATTCACCAAAACAAAAAGACAATGTCTATCCTACAGGATCTCACCTGTAGGTGATATACAAATTAATACAATGCAATAGATTTTGCCCCACCATTTACTAATTCCAGCTTTCCTCAAGACAGTTTGAGTGTACCCAGGTGAGACAGAAGATTTCTTAAAAAAATCCATACTCTTAACCCTTTCACTGACATGGAAAGGCAGCAAGTTTTTATTGCCATATATCTCAAAGCTGAGTTTATTCTTCGTTCTGTTTTCTCTAGATCTCTCTAAATTCTGTTGTATAAGCTGTCTCTTCATGTTTACTTTGTCATCATAATTCATCAGCACTTACACACAAAAACAATTATGATGTTAGAAACCGAGTTTGGTGATTCTGGCATTTCATCCTGCATTGATGGCTATCTGTAGTATTTCAAAATGTAAAGGATGTCCCTGTGTTGTCATGACTAACAAAATAATTGATTAAAAAGAAAAAAAGAAGGTGCAGAAATGAAAGAGAAGTGGACATCTGAATGTAAGGCTTTTAGTTCTTCATCAGAGAACTAAAGGGAATAAACAGAAAAGGCAATACCCCCCAAATAGAAAAGGCAATGTCCAATCCATTTTTCCCTCTAACTCATAGAGAAAGATGCTCTGTGTCTGTATAGTTCATTAAAGTGCTTCTACTGGACCTGTTAAGCCTCAGCTCTTCAATATTCTGGGTCTACAAGGGCAGCTTTGCATGGGACAAGAGAGCATCCTCCACAGTACACAAGAACTTGCAAGTCCAAAGATGCTCAGCGTGTTCATGGGCATTAAGCCTGTCCCGCAGGCAGTCTACAGGCTGTGTACCAAGGCAGCCATACAGATGGAAAGCTTGCAGGAGGCAAATCATGCTGTGGTTACTGAGATGCTGCTCTTTCAGAGGCATAAAGACATGGCCATTGAGAACTTCCACTGTAAATGAGACATTTTCTTACAGTGAACAGCTTGGATATTAAAGTTGTAATGTACTATTTACTAAAGGCAATGTAATATCATTATAATGTTAAAAGAACTTTTTCTGAATAAAAGAGACTTAGAGGGAATCTAGCAGCTAACCAATTCAAGATGCTGAGAAATTTTCTGAGGAAGTGAGATTTTTCATCTTCCCCTGATTGAAACAGGAGCTCAGCACTTACAGACTTAAACTTTTGTCAATGTGTCAATCTGGAATGATGGTTAAAGAAAGAAAGTTGAGACTGGTCACTCCACAACAGTGGCATGTACCTTACTGTTCAGACTTGAAAATATACAAATTTGTCACAAATAATTTTGTATGATCCACAAAGTCATTAAGGAAGGTTTGTTCTGATAGAGGCAAATAGTGCTTTTATAAATAGTATCTATGTGAACTTTCTGAACATAGTCTGAAAAAATAAATGTTTAATTTTCAAATATCAAAATAAACTGTTTCAAAGTGGCTGATATTTTTAACTTTTCGTTCAGCTGAACTATTAGTGGGACCTAATGGTAACTGAGTCTCCAAGTAGACATGGGTCAACTAAAATTATTTTTATCACCCATTAAAGCAAATAAATCTAGGCCCAAAAAATACCTTAGTCATAGAGTCATAAGCACAGCACAAAAGACACAATCCCCCCAGAAACTGCCTCACAGCTCCAGAACTTTCTGTTCTGTAAAACATGAGCAAGGACAGGGTTCTGGAACAAAACCAGAAGTCACATTAACATTGTTTCAGTCGAATGAAACCCCCATCTGAACAGAAAGCAAGAAGAGAGGATAAAGAGCTGTGGAGGCACTCCTGCAATATGCCATCAGGAAGGTTCATCCTGCAATGGACAGTATTGGTGCTATCATATCATTGTTGTTCCTCCATTAAATCTCTTCCTAAGAATTCCTGTGGTCTCTCCCTTTCAGCAGGATAACTAGGACTGCCCATACCACAGTAAGGAAAGAAAGAAAACTGAAGTTGCAGGTTGTTTTACACAGGAAGTCATAGCATCCATCTTCATTCTCCAAGAGAACAACTAAAGAGGACAGTAGGACTCCTGTTCACTAGCTTATGCTAAGTCAGGCATATGCTCTGGTTTTGCAGCATACAATTATAAACTTGTCCGTTTGCCATAATAATGGCTCCACACAACATTTTCAATATAATATTTTATTTATACACACAGTACTGCAAATGCTACAGCTTCAAATATTTGTATTAAAAATCCCAAATAAAACCATAACATATTTTCCAAATATAGCCAAAATATCTATTTGTTTGTGGGCCATATACTGAACTAATTAAGAATTGAGAATTACCGATGGAATTTTTAACCAATTTCTTGCATGAAAAGCAGATTTTCAGATAAAATACTCGTTTTTTTCTTGAGAAATACAACAAGCCTGCAGCAAAGCTGTTGTAGGGGGAATCAGCTTACAAAAGAAGCATTAGTTTGGGAAATTCCATTACAAAGACTTATTGGGGTTATACTGTGAGTGCCCCACGCATATTAATTTCTGCGCTCTCTAAAATGCTGCCATGCTTTTATGCTGGACACCATTCCTCATTGTATAATACAGACAGATGTTTTCAAGATGTACAGCTTTCTCCCACAGCAACATTTTTTTTTACTAAAATGTTATTTAAAATATATATATATATATTTACTAAAGCCTATATTTTTAGAAATCACATACATCTTTTCTATTTACATATAGGTCTTATGTTTTAAAATACACGGAAAAACAGTCTTCATGTTCTACACAGTACTCCTGTACATAGGTACAAAAATCTACTGAAATCCCTTGAAACCATAGTGCAAGAATAAGCATATTGTTACTGAGTTATTAATTTTTTTTATAAACAGATAATGGAAACAGTTAAACATATCTTAAAATCATTTATAAGCTCTTTGAAAAGCTTGAGGAGTAAATTTTAAATCAAGAGGAATAATTATTTTCCTCCATTAAAATTAAGCAGCAGCCTATCAAAAGAAATTTGTTTTCGCCATGCTAACATTTGAAACAGCTATTGCCACAGAGACAGAGTTGTTGAATGTGGGTTAAGGTAGACAAAATCAAGAGAGTATGTTTTCTGTCTTATCTCACTTTGAGGCAGATTTTCAGAGAGGAAAC
Source organism: Coracias cyanogaster (assembly GCA_033124195.1). Classification (NCBI taxonomy): domain Eukaryota; kingdom Metazoa; phylum Chordata; class Aves; order Coraciiformes; family Coraciidae; genus Coracias; species Coracias cyanogaster. The sequence goes on from JAVSBS010017932.1 coordinate 23,076, forward strand.
AATGGGTATCCACTGGTCAGGTCTCCTAGTGCTGATTGGTGCCTGTGTACATGGTAGCCGTCCACAGGAAACTCACCAAAAACCTGCAGAGTATTCTTCCACTTGCACCCTTTCAGCCTGTCAGTATCACTGACCTTCAGATAGTTTTGTGAAGCTTTTAGCACAAAAATTGCTGTACAGGAGAAACTGTCTTGGCATTGTGGCTAGCTCTGAACCCACGCACCCTGAAGGAATGCATCTGTGAGTTCTCTTATTTCTTCCTATGCTCTTCTGCTTGTAAAATGCTTCTGCTGAAGAAAGAGCTTTAACCAAGGGATTAGCTTATGTTCCGCAGTCTGCTTTTGTTCCAGCAGATGCCTGCTATGACTTGAAATGTGTGGATTGTATGGGATGCAGGTCCTTGAAATAGCTTGCCACCTTGGGCAGCCTCATGGCACGCAACAAAAGCTCATGCCTGCCTTTTTTAAACCATTTTCTTCCCTTCTGCCTTAAGCAGATCAATAGAGCCACTACCAAGCAACTGGGCCTTTTTCGCCTAATTCCACTGTATGTGTTTTCTGCATTGCTAATTTATGTTTCTGGGTAGAAGTAACATACTAGAACTGAGTAATAAAGTTACACTTAATAAAGCAAAGCAAATAGTTTCCTTAATAACTGTCTTTACTGAGAATTTTGGCAGCTCCTATTAGAGATACATTTTGTTACTGTGAAGCTTCTGGTTGCATTTCTGGCAAGAGAAGGAATAAAATTAATGTGCTATTAAAATAAATTGAGCAACATGCTAATTATTGCCAGAAACAAATCAGTGAAACCAGATTGTATTCATCTAAATCTGATAAATAAGCACTTACTCCTACTTGTGACTGTTTGCTGTCACTGTGAAGACAGACTTTAAAAATAGTCTTGATAATGCCATCTGACAACTGCTTTACACTTGCTGGTTAAAATGACTGTTTCTGTTTCTACCACTGTTCCCACTTGTAGTAAATACAATTGACCAGGTACAACAAAACACTTCAAAAGGAGGTAGAGCAGGATACTGGCAGCATAAAAATTAAGCTTCCCAACATTCCCTGCACTTTAACTGTATCTTACAACTGATTTTCTGAATCAAGCCTATAGTAGTGTCTACACAAACTGCTATTTATTTCCATTAAATTTTATCGTGATTATTTACACAGAGAAATGAGCAAGGATTGCCGGTGTAAAGTTTACACAATGCCTCTGTAGTGTCTCAGCCTCTGCATGATGATATGGCTCCTGGTAGACATTTTTAGCTATTTATAGGAATTGATGTAAGAGACAAGCAGAGTTAATTATTTACAGAACTGAAAACCAAATTCTTCAGTTCTTCCTCCAGCGGCGCCTGACAAGGAATCTGCCTCTGCTGTCAGATGGATTTTCAAATCTGGTTTGCAAAGGTGGCTAAATGATTTAGAAGCTTATATCTCATTTTCAGAAGCAAATTATGTGCTTGCTAACTCTCCTTTGACTGGGGAAAAAAAGTATTTTTTTCCTCTGTACCAATGTTATTTTCTGTTGGGTTTTGGAAGATTTTTAAGAAAAATTCAAATGTCCTGCAGAACCTGTAGATTTTTTTCTTATTCAAATAACAATGGCATAAAAATGTGAAGTACTAACTACGACGTAGTGTCCAGCAAGTTGTTCATAGAACAAACTAGCACTAACTATCCACATGAACAGACAGTGACCTTCTCAGTTGTAAAACGAAACATCTCTGCTCAGCATTTTAAGATACTGGGTCTCCCCGAGAATACTGCAGGTTCCTGTGACTTGCTCCATTCTGATGTCTGGACAAACAATTCATGAAATTTCCTGCAGTGGCCTGGAATCTGTTTGCATTGCACATCTTTCTTCTGAAAGTAAAAGCCCCAGGAAATCTGCATCATTTTGTACAATAGAGCTAAAACAAAAGCAAGGATACACATTTTCACATATTTCCCCTGACTTTCATTTTGAAATTTCATTCAGGTAGCAGTATTTTAAAGTTCTTGATCAGTTTTCATTTTTCTCAGCAAATAATACCCTGATGGCTTTTTAATCATGCTTCACACTTTGACTGTAGTTATTTTTTCAGACAGCACAAAAAAGCTAATTCTCACTTTCTCATTACTTTTACTTATGCTTTTTACAAAGAGTAGCTGGGGTCTTTTATTTTCCTTACATCTTTTTCAGCTGAATGGAAGTACCCTATCTGAGCATAGCTTATGAGAGAGGAGATTTTGTTGGTTATTTTGACTAAGATGGTGCTGTTGGAACAGGGGAATGACTGGCATGTGCCCCTGCATCAGTTTGCTTGGCAAGGGTCCTCTTCACTTCAGGGTTTTAGCCAAAAGAAACAGACACTCTCCTCCACTCCTGCACAATGCACTGCATCTCAGTGTGTCTCCATGTTTGACAGACAGAGGGAGAAAGGCAGCGTAAAGCACATCACGAGGTCCCAGCATTTTGGTTGCCTGCAGAAGATTCTTTGCAGTAATGCTGAAAGGCAGACATGCAGCTATGGGTTGTTGATTGTCACTTACGCCTCTTAATCCATGGAACATCTATATTTACAATTTGAGCCAAGTTTACTAGTCTAAATGATTGCAAAACTTTTTCCTAACCAAAACCAGACATATCTGGTAATTTGAGTAACTGTATTTATTCCAAGAAATTTATTTCCAACAGCCTCCACACCCACAGTAAAGGCAGCCACCCAAATTCAGTATGTGTAGACTGCCAAAAAACTGGCTTATCACAACAGTTGTATAGGGGAACTTTGTATAGTGTTACTCCTGTGCTGTGAGTGATTTCCTGCTAGATTTCAGTACAAGAAATATGGAGGTATTTCTGCAAATTAGCTGAATAGGATTTGGATGATCCATCAGCTAAATTAGACTTAGAGCTCCCTGCCATCTTTCTCAATTGAATCCACAAATGTTTTTGAAGTTTTGTCCCTACTTCATCTTACATCCCCACTACTTGTCTTCAATCTTTCAGTACTCTCAAAGTATGTCTTAGAAAAATGGTAAGGTCTGATTTTTTTCTTCTCAGTTTTCTCTTTTTGTCCTCCCTCTAATTTAGACTTTGTCCTTTTAAGTTCCATTGTACACCAAAAGGCTTAGAAATTTTCCTCAAAAAGAGATTATTATGTAAATCTATGTAATTATTAAATTCTTAATACTCCCTTCATTTGCAATAATGTGAGTTACTGCTAATTGTTGGAATTATCGTAAGTTTACGATTTGTGTTATGCAATCTTTGAATATTTTGAAACAAGTTTAACAAGTGCAAAGACCCTAACAGAGAAAATGTGGACCAAACTTTTCCATAAATGATCTTTTGATCCTATATCTCACATTTTCAGGTAGCTTTCTTCAGAATATTAAGCTTTTTTCAGATACCTGAAGCATAATGTCCAATATTTGAGGCAGGAAAAATAGCTTCTCTGCTCTGGTTACATGATAAGAGAAGTCAACACTCCCTGATGAACATTTTAAAAAGAAGCCATTTAGAGAAAAACACTGTTTCTTACACATCTTCCAGAATTTTAATCCTGTCTTAATTTGTAAAGGTAATTAAGGAACCCTTTTTCTCAGTCAGATGTCCATCTGCTTCTAATGTGACTGCTTACTGCAAATCACAAGCCACTGTTCGCTATTTCTGCTATCACAGACACATTATTGTGATTTCAGATAAAGAGCAACCTGCCATGGAAATCTACCAAGAATTCTACAAACACTGAATAAATATAACCAGCGCAGAAAAACAGCAGGAGAAAATTAACTGTAGAAAAATAAAACGTTTTGGTTCACTGCTGGTATCATTCAGCAATAGCTAAAACTTAGTTAAGTCATTTTAAACTAAAATAAATGTGTGCACTCCCCTGTAAATAGAAAGCTTAGGAATTTTTGTCTGTGAATTTAAGGACGATTTAAAATGAAAATGTGAAATTAGGTTAAGGGTAGCAGAAATCTCAGAAAGAGTTGGAACACTTAAGGTTGCAAGGCCCTGCCATTTGACAAGTAGCTGCACATTAGGAGAGAAGACAATAAGACTATTTTTTACTCTCCTTACATTTACTAAGCTGAGGGAAAGTAATGGCAGTGGGCAGCGATAGAGACAGAGTAAATGGAAAAGTTATAAATTCCATTTTTCTGTCCACATTATGTGACTGCTAAGGCTTCTATTAGGAAATATCAGGCAGAGACAAGCAGAGAATTTGAAAATTGATTGAGTCATCAGCTTGAAAGACTTAAAAATACAATAGTTTATAACTCCAAAACAGCTTAAAATTTTAGATTTCTCCAATAAAACTGCAAAACCAAACTTTTTTAAAGTGGGTGCACTCCTTTGTGACCAAGGAGTTTCACAGACCCATGACGTTTAGATTTGGTTTTCAGAGATCCTCTTAAAAATTTATCCCTGGTTTGTAAAACTTTAATCTCACTTGACAAATTCTCACATAAATACAAATCTGTATGTACAAATTCCACTACTGACTGCAGAGATGGTACTGGTAGAACAATGCATGCATAAATAAAAACCTGTTCATCTACAAATGGAGTTATCATTAAGGCCACCTTTAAAAAGATAACCATGCTGTACACTTTCTGAGGCTGGTTACAGTCATCATCACTTCTTTAAACAGACTAACCCCTGTCAAAATTGAAGCATTTTCTCCTCAAAATAGATGATACCTCAAATTCAGTTATTTTCCAATTTAGCAGAAAGTACTCAGAAAAACAAAGCAAGCAAAACCAAACAAGGACTACAAATGCATAGATCTAGATTTTTTAAGACTAAATAAATAACATATTTACTTTTTCATAACAGACTCTTTTGAAGATTTGCATTTCCATGAGTCAGGAATAATGAACAAGGAGTAAGTACTGTATGTGAATGATTGCCAGCCTCTCTTTAGCACTTTATACTTAGCTGTTATTACATGGGATTATTGATGTTAATTTTATGTTTCACTCATGCTAAAGGTTACGTGGCAGTCTCACAGTCTTTCCACACCTTCTTCAATCTGTTACTGCCTTCTACTTTTGTCCTTCCTGAAACTGCCCTCTTCTGCTTTGTCTCCTAGTTCTCAAATCACTCCTCCAGGATGATTTCTGAAGGGTGTCTTTAATTCCATTACACTTACCTCTAGTATTCAGTATACAAACCTCATCCAACTTTCTAGCAAAGCATTTCAGGGATTTTAAAGAAGGCCAAAGAGCCATCAGCCTGATGCTAGCCATACAAAGCTATTACCAGTGCTGATGGGCTGCAGGGACGCAGTGAAGTCAGGAATAAATTACAGATATGCAACCTTGAGCAGACCTCAAGAGAAAAGGAAACCTAAAGATCTTCCAATACCTAGGAAAAAAAAGATGCAGCACTCTAGAGTTAGCTTGTAGGAACCTCTAGCAGCACCAGCATGTTGATACACAACAAACTCTAGGCTTGATTTTGAAGCCAGCCAAAATGCATTGAATGCATGCCCAAGTTATTTACCCAATGTCATATAAGGATTCAGTAGCATGTCCTAGCAAGGAATGAAAGCTTCCTGAATCCCACTCCGGTGTCCTTCACTGAGAAACAGCACCTCCCGTATTTCCCAACTATCCATAGGGACACTTGAAGAAAAAGTTTTTAAAAGAACTTCCAGAGTCGTATGTTAGTGAATATTTCTAAGAACATGTTTTAAATAACCTGGAGTGAATGAATTTTTCCATGGATAATAAATGGACTTTAAAATTATTATTGTGTCACAAATTATGCCTAAAAAATATTTCTCTTGTGTAATATCCAAAGAGAGCAACTCATCTGGGAGGATGGAGTCAATAACTTTTCACGTTGTTTATGTGTTGTTTTTTTTCGTGCATACTTCAAATGTGTATACGCCTCTTGCAAAAAACATTAAGACAGAACTGAGAGGAAAAGATTGAAAGGGACTTAAGTGTTTGCTGTTGAAATACTTCCCCAAGGAAAATCTAGTTCTCTAATAAGGTGACCCAACTTTCTTCTATTATGAGACATCTTGCCTCTTACCCATAGTGAATATCTGAACTTCTGTTCAGGCTCCCTCACTTAACCGCTTACACTGATGTTGCAATGTTGTACCACTGCAATCTCTGTATCTTCATTTTAGGGTGGCTTTACTTCTCAGTAGTGTTAAAAACTCACTGTCTATTTACTGCTTTTAGCAATCCCCACTCCGTTCTGTTCTGTAGTCTTTATTTAAGAAGCATATTGACTGCCTGGAAGTGGTACGTGCTGCATCAAGATTCAACAGCTCACACAGAAAGGAAATATTCAGCACTGAAATTTATTTCCTTTCTTGCAGACCAATTCAGTTACAAGGAACAGAGCAATTCAAATGCTTCCAGGAATGTATTTTTTATTTCAAAACATGCCTTAGGTAATTGAGGGTAATTGCTAAAATTGACAATGGGAAAAAACTCCCCAAATTAGCATTTGGTTTTAGACCTTTATGTCTCAGACTCTTCATAGCTTTACCTTCTTTCTCATTTATATTTCTCCTGCTCTGCCCTTTACCTCTCTTCCCACATTTCCTCTTAACCATGGGATTTTCCATGTTTCCTCCAGTGGTTCCAAATGATGGGAGCCACTATGTAGGATCTTCCTTTAAAGACACTTCCATTCCTTTAACAGTTCCTCTGACCACTAACATGAAAATACATTTTCAACAATTGGAAAACTTCAGTTTGCTGTAATGTATAAGTGGACATCACAGAATGGTTGAGGCTGGAAAGGACCTCTGAAGGTCCTCTAGTCCAGCTCTTCTGCTCAAGCAGGATCAGCTAGAATAGGTTCCTCGGTGCTATGTCCAGATCAGTTCTGAATATGTCCAAGGATGGAGACTCCACAGTGTCTCTGGGCAAACTGTGCCAGTGTTTGACTACTCTCAGAGCTTCCGGTGTCTGCCTATTTGTCCTGTCACTGCACACCACCAAGAAAAGCCTGCCTTCCTCTTTAGTATCTCCTATCAGGTATTTATAAACATTGATATGATTCCCCCAAGCCTTCTCTTTTCCTGACTGAACAGTCCCACCTCTCTCAGGATCTCCTTGTATGAAAGATACTCCCATCCCTTCTTAATCATCTTCTTGGCCCTCCACTGAATTCACTTGAGCAATTCCATGTCTTTCTTTTACTGGTTAGCCCACAGCCCATACTCAAGGTGTGGTCTCAACAGTGTGAAGTACAGGCCAAGTGTGGCCTAACTAGTGCTGAGGAATCACCTTCATCAAGCTTGCTGGTAACACTCCTAATGCAGCTTAAGATGCAGCTGGCCTTCTTTGTTGCAAGGGCACATTGCTGCCTCATGTTCAACCTGGTGTCTGCCAGCATCCCAGGTCCTTCTCTGCCAAGCTGCTTTTCAGCCCCAGAATGAACTGGTACATGTAGTTGATCCTCTCCAGGTGCAGGACTCTGTATTTCCCTTTCTTGAACTTCATGAGGTTCCTCTCTGCTATTTCGCCACCCTGTTGTGGTCCCTCTGAATGGCAGCACACCCAACTGCTGCATCAACCACTCCTCCCAGTTCTGTATCATCTGAAATTTGCTGAGGCTGCGCTCTGCCACATCGTACAGATCATTAATGAAGATATTAGACAGTATTAGCTCCAGTATGAATCATATTATCTATATGCAAATGCTATTATTCTGCAGCTCTTTTTTCCTATTCTTTTCCCATTCTTTTAACAGCATGTTAGCAGGGATGTTATCACATCCCATACATACTTTAATGCCCCTGCCATTCCCAAAGTGGGGGTGGGAGTGTGTGTTTGGATGGAGGAATCCACCCTGTGATTGGTGTAGGAGCTGTGCAGTTTAGAGGGCAGTCGAGCATCTAATTTTACTTCAAGTTTTGAATTTTGTTAATCGGTAGTTTTCTCCAAGGTACACAACCCCTTTTTGCATCTGTTGGCTTGAGGGTAGAACTGAAATTCACAGGGAACATAAGGGTGGTCATGTAATTTCTTAGTTACAGAATAGCAAAACCCTCAGGTTTTGCATGTCACAGAGGCTACAACAGAAGTGACGTTACTTTCAGCAGCAGCAAGAGGTTGTGCTTCTGGAAGGAGATGGTTGTTGGGTTTTTTTTGAAGCTATGGCACTCCTTTGTTCAGGCTGGGGTCCATCAGTCAGGATCACCTCATGTCATTGCCACAAAGAACAGGGAGCCTGCAGCTCCTACTTACCACTGCAGTAGAAATGATAAGGATCTGTGGAAAAAAAAATCTAGAAAAGCTCAGTCTCTGCTTCATTTTCTGTCGTAGCTGTTTTCAGGTACTCCAGACACCAATAAAATGTTACTGCAGAAACACCCTGTGGCTACCAGATCTTGTAAAGAAACAGCTAACTTAGCTTCAAGTAGTTAGACAGTAACATTCTGACAGCAGCTCACTGCTCAATAAAATGAATCACTGGAGTACTTAGCTCCACAAGCAGACAAGTCTTGCAGCTCTCCGTTTAAAACTAGCTTTAGTAGACTCACCTTGGCTGAAGTGCCTCTAGTAACTAAATTAAAGATACGCAGTTAGGTTCTATGCATGGGGTGGGGGGTTGAATTTGTGGGTGTGTAGGAGCGCTAACATCATAATCTAGCACAAATTCACATTCTGGCAGCTAACTCTGGTCAACTCTACAGTGAAAGAAAAGTTATGTGTCTAACAGCCAATATCAGGTCATTCTGTTGGAAAAAATTATACTTACGCTGCACTTGCAGATTTTTTTCTTGTTCAGATGGCGAAAGGGAGACTTCTTCAATTAATAATGCTCAGGCTTAGCTAAGTGAGAAGATTTCATAAATACCCATTTTCTAACTTATTGCTAAAAATACAATGCATGTTTTAGTTCACAGGGCACTGGATCCAGGAACAAGAAGAGGGAAATCTAATTTAGTAAATTAAGACCAATTCCTGAGGTCTTGCCAGGTTTATCAGATATATATTTTGCCATACCTCTTATAGATGTCAAGCATGTAGCTAGTCAGCTCTACATCCTAACTTACCTACCTTTTCGAGACTGGCTGATCAGTGGCAGGACTCACCCAATGTGAGTCTATAATTTTGAAGTTGTATTTAAAAAACAAACAAACCAAAACAGAAAACCACCCTAAAACCCCAAAATTATGATCATGTATTAATTCGGACCACAACACATTGTATTCTGTAAATACAGAAATTCACTAATCACTGAATGAATAATCCTAGAACAGTAAAATGCCTGTGGACCTGAACAGTACAATTTTTGTGGAAAAATATAATGTGTATAAAGTCAGTTAGCATTTGTTGGATCAGAGTTACAGTCAGTAAACCAATACAAAACATGCAAAAGATGCACTGCTTTTCTCTCCTACCACAAGAAAAACAAAGCCATTTATTCCCTTTAGCTTGGAAATCAAGGGGAAATAAATACCTAAATACCTTTAAATCTATGAGCTTAAACTATGTTAAAGTCAACATTCTCTTTCATCCTCAAGCAAAGACATTCCTAAAATCTCTCAAAACCTTGCCACAGTCATTCCTCTAGCACAAGAAGCAAAGGCATAACCCAGTATTCCTGATATTTTTAACTAAGATCATGAGGGAAAACAATGTCTAAAATGGTACTGTCTTTGTACATCATAAAATAACATCAAAGAGAAACCACAACCTTTGTGGTTCGCCCTTCCACATACTGTCACTCTGTGGGTGCAGTATAGAAATGAGGTTAACACAGAGTTTCTGGAACAGTGCACTCATCCTCTTTTCTTTTTTTTTTTTTTTTTGTTTTTTGTTTTTTGTTTTATTTCATTTTCTCATAAAGCTGACTGGAGGGAAAGAACATGTGGCTACTATTATCCTCTTCAAGGTCTTATAACAGCCATGCAATATATCACTTTAAAAAAATATTTTTTCAATGCACAAGTCGCCCTCAAGGCTGAAGACTCATGAAACCTCCCACGCTAGATAAAACCACCACTTTCCGTTTCAGCTACAGCCCCTGCTGTGACTGCTCTTTTGAAGTGCTCACAGGTAGAGGCAGCTCAGCAGAGAAACCCTTGCTGTTTTAAACCAAGGAGCCTGAACCCCGAGAGCTTACTTTCTGCTTGTTCTGGAAAAACTCCTGCGAAGCTGCAGGCAGAGGTATTCAAATAGAAGAGTGATCGGTACATAAGAAATATTGCAATTGATTAAATGACATTTTGCATGGGAAAGAGGGTCAAATTTAAACTAAGGTCTTTGCACGTAACTGCAACACATCTTAAACTGAGTTTTAACCTGTGTTTTAAGGCTAGTGGCTTGCCTTTGCTATGGGAGTGGATTTTTAACCACACCTGAGACTGAAGATGTTGTGGTATCACCCGCCTTTGAAGCAGATACAGAGATGTCTCTCTGCATTGAGAAGCTAGTCTTTAAGTCCAGTTCCAATTAAGCTACAGCAAATTTAAAGCCAATGTTTCAAGACGGTGGGTTTCTTTGGCTGCTGAGAGGAGCTTCAACCCCACCTGTGAGTCTTTCAAAGGCATGAATGCCACAGCTGGAATTAGAGTCAAAATTCAGATGCCAGATTCATCACATGCTAGGTTTCATGATCCAAAGTTTTCTAGCACCAGTTTGATGAATGTACACATTTTAGTAAATTAGAAGTAATCTATAACACTAATTTGCAATTTTAAATATAGCTTCACTCTAAAATATTATTTACATGAAGTAGACATTTTAGCATTTGTTAATTATTTACATTTGTCAGAGGCCTTCCTTTCCAAAGAATCACAAATATACCTCCTGTCATTTTGTAAGATGCTGAAAATAAGATTTGCCTTTATTAACATGTCAGGTAGAGCTTTTCCTATGATCAGTCAAGGCCTCTGAAACATTTATATAATATACTGAGGAACAACTTCACAATCTAGCCAAGTACAGTGTTCACTGCAAAAAGGCCTGTGCTACTATACAGAGAAATAGCATTATTCCCCAGACTTTGTTCAGAAATAACCAAAACACTTCAAGCACACAGCGTGACACATGAATGGAGAGCTAAGAGCAAGACACCAGCACTTGGTCAGTGTGGCAAGGCAGGTGAGAACAACCTCCACACCACAGGCATTGCATTCAGGGGAAGCTTGGTTGACACTGGGGAAAAGCACATATTTATAATATTTTTAAAAAAAAAGATCTCTATGATATGCTTTAAAATGGTATTCCCTAGATTAATCCATAGATCCCTCTATCTTATGCCTGATCCACAAATATGTAGTTCTGCCCATTCTCTGCTTCCTGAGTCTGGAGTCCAATGAGAGGATCTAGACATGGGCAAGGGACAGACACAAAAGGAAAACTCCCTGCTGGTCCATTGTCTACAGCGGGTACTGAGCCAACACAAGGAGTAGAAAAGTATCTTCAGAACAGCCTTTTGGGGGCCTGTCAGTTCCATATTTTAGTCATAGGTTTTATTTCCTCTGAAGTAAAGCTCTACTTTTAAGAGTTTGCCCTTTTATTTTTAATGAAAAAGCTGTCAATAATTTACACCCCTGCTGACAAAAAGTTCTCTTGAAATACTTCTTAGGATTTTCTTAGTGAAGTAGCTTTATTTTATTTTGCCTTAATTATTTTATGAACAAAGCATTCTAGTTTATGTGGCTTTATTTATATGTTTCCTCCCCTTCAGAAATAAAATGAAAAGAGGACAAAAATATAGAGAATGGGATGAAATCAGGAGGAAAAACTAAATTAAACTGGAGACAGCTTGATGCTTCCTAGGAGTCCTTTCTACATACTCATTACACCTCCCATTTCCTCCCTCTCTCCTCTGGGCAAGAGGCAATACTCCATTTTACCAGCCTGCAACGAGAAGCCATTCAATGTTTGCTATCTGGCCAGTCTGGAATTACTGTCAATTAAGCTGCTCTGCGCAAGGGACAATAAAGAGTATCTATTGTTCTATACTGGGGTTTACATTTTGTCTACAGCTATGAAGCTTTTTCAGTCTTTTTAACAAGGGCAGTACAATGTCTTTGGAGGGATTATGCGCTTTCATTTTCTTATTGTGACTTAAAGTATACTAGAGAGCTATGCAGTAAATATAATGCTGTAATTAACTGGAGTGGCTCTGCTGATGTTATTAACCATGAGCACGTAACTCAAGTGGTTTCTGAGTAGCCACAAAGCCCCAGGAGTGAAATACAGCTCTGTGTTCACTTCATAGCCATCTGTTATTATTAAAGTATGCTGGATTTTCCTTTTAACGCTGAAAGTTTTAAAGTAAGACATTGCTACAAGATGTTGGAAAATGCTTTTCTAGATGGTACATGGTTGGGGGAGATGGCAAAAATTATAATACATTGGTACTAAACATTAGTTTTATTTTACTGTGTTACAGCAAAAACACAAAATGATTATCCATTTTTTTCCCCCAATGCAATATTCTTTTCGGTTCTAATTTTTTATTCTGAGCAGTTTATGTTCATCCAACATAGCCAGCATTAGGAGGAGCGGAAAACAGAGTTCAAAGCCATTATGTCTCTCCCTGCTCTGTAGTACAGGGCCCAGTTTGTGTGAGTTGTTGTAGCTTTGTTAAGGTCAACGTTCCAACAGCTGGTAGAGCATCTAATGCTCCTGTGGTTTTGATCTGAACACACTCATGATTTCCTTCTCATCTGCTTTCGCTTGCATACTAAACATTTATATTTATATTTATATTTCAAAAAATTTTATACTTAAATTGTCACTCTTTGATTCATGTGCAAGCACTTAAAAGTTTTTATTTTTAAGGTACAAGGGCCAACTGTGACCCCTGGGAAAGCAAAACAAGAACCCCAGCTGGGAGAGCAAAGCTTTAGCAGTCATCAATCCTTGAGCTTTTAGCATAGAATTGGAGTTTCCTGGGGTTTTTTGCTGCTGCCCTTATTATATGCAACCTTACTCTAGTTCTGTTTTAGAAATCGAAGATTATTCAGGACAAATTATTAAAAACATAAAATTGGTCATAACAAGAAGCTCAAAGTAATCAAATAAACTGGGAAAGGTGGACTTCACCATTTCCCTTTATAAATAGTACTCTGGCCAAATGTCACAAATATAGCCAAGTATCCACATGTCTCTGTCAAGCCACTGTAGTCGTGTAGAAGGAACTGGGGCCTGGGGTACAAACAGTCAGTAGAAGTACGAATTCAGAAGCTGATGGGTGGGATGTGGAGATGGGATTGTAGAGCATTGTTTAAATTTGGGACACAATCATATCTGCAACTGGAGTTCAAGACTAATGTAAAAGACGCTTTATTCTGCAAAGCATTTGGGGTTAGATTAAGGCTGCTGCTGCTGCTATGGACAAAACATATGTTTGAGACTACATTAAAACTACTACTAGAACTGGAGTTACTGTTAAGTTCTCAGAAACTAGGAACTGAATAAATGGTTGGGTTGCTGAAAGCCAGTGAGAACAACAGGGCCAGCAAACATGTATTATTGAAGGTGACTTTACAGATGGCTATAGTTTATATACTGTTTGCCAGACACAATAATGTCTAGCACAAAGGTTAGGGAATTAGATGAGCATTAACTGAATTTAATATGCTGATGGGTTTGATCAGACCAGTAGAGTTAAGATGAGAACCTCGACAAGTGATGCGGAGCAATTAGCCAAAGGGCCATTGGGCAGGGGCCTTGGCATCCAGGGCCCATCATACCACCCCAGTGCAGAGAACACCTAGGGATAGTAGACAGGTTCAGCCAATATTCCAGATCAGACAAGTTCATGGCAGTGAGGCAGTGCCAAAGACATAATGGGACAGTTTTCTGGTCAGGGTATAATTATGTCTGGTGAGTGTAATCAGGATCAGACACAGCCCAGTGGTTGCTGGGCAGGTTCAAAGCCAAGCTAGGAAGTCCTTTTGTGGGTTGGGGTCTGAATCAACAGGGTCCATGGCTAGACATGGGCATGGCTGTGGCTGAGCTGGAGACAAAAAAATAAGTAGGGTCTGATGGTTCCCAGCTGAGCTGAAATGGGGCTCCTGGGCCATGGGCAGGGACTGGGAGAGACCCCAGGTAAGGCCGGTTAGGGCCATTAAAGCCTGTTAGTGCCCTCAGGGCCCTGACAATGATGATGAATAGTTGCATCATCAGCTGAGATGAGAACTACCTTTAAGGTTCAGAACTGGGATTGAGGCTTAAGACCTAGATTGAGGAGATAGCTTTAAACTGTGTCAGATAAACCTCACAGAATTAGGATGTGGGCTGACAGCAGTGGCACGGTTAGGTCTTTGGAAGGTTTGACTCAAGTATAGTCAAGGCTAAGTCCCACTCACAGAATACATAAGTGGTATAGTAAAACATACAGTTTATTGCCAGATCAGTCAAGTGTAGGATAAGAGCTGTGGCTGGCTGAGTGAAGGAGTTGTGTTTAATTTTAGGATGGGAATAGACTGTCTTGCAGTGTCTCGCTATGAAGCTAAGACACATTTTTTTTCTTTTGCCAACTGGGAGTGAAAATCCAGGTATTGGTTGAGCGTACTAAGAAGCCAAATGGGGGAGGAAAAAAAAAAGCTTTCTGGTCATTTTTTTCTGAGTGTGAACAGGGGTAAATTGCAGATGAGCAGAAAGCAAGGATAAGGGGCTTGGCTCAGTAAAACAGATATTCTGTGTGTGTGTCAGTGATCAGTTTAGCATGGACAAATACTGAATGTGGACCCCCTTCCCAAAGAGATTTTGGCTGTAATTGATATTGAGTGTTAAACCTTACTAATATTACGTTTGAAGATGAAACCAAAGCTTCTGAGCTTCAGCAGTTCCACTAATTTCTTGACCTTGATGGAAAACTAGCCAGTCTTTCACAGGATTTTTCATAGGTCACACTTTGGGCACACCACCATAGTAAACCAGCCTGGGTACAGCATCACTGACCTTATTCTTGGAAGTAATTCTACTGGTAGCATTTTGAACACCAGTAAGGGCAAGCAGCAAAGTCTGGACTAATACTAACTAATAGCAGGGGATTAATTGAAAGTATGAGGGCACTCGATAGCCAGTGAAGAACCTTTGTATCTGCTGTCACAAGATGAAAAACCGATCAAATTATGCAAAGCCTTCCATTAAACAAAAAACAGGTCCTTAAACAAATAATGTTCTCTCCAGTAGGGAAGAAGTAACTCCTCAGACTAATCTAGTCTTCCTGTGGGGGCATCATGAAAATTCAGTTCATTCATTTTTTACTGTAATATATATTACAGAAACATTAAAGACAACTGTATTATACGACTATGTTACAGGATTAATAATGGCAGAATATATTATTATAAACCAGTTTTTAGTGTGTTGATTCATGGTAATAAAATAAAAAAATATCCCCTTATTCCAGCACATGGTCACATTAGTAGCCTTTAAAACTGCCAAAGCATTCCTTCTGCTTTCAGTGGCATCCTGATGATGCTACTGGTGACACCTGCAGAGAAAAGTACAAGACTTTTCCAGCCTTCTGTCTAAAACATGAAATTTCTATTGCTGTCAAAAGGGAATATCTCTGTGGTTACCAATGACACCTTGACAGCAAGAAGGGAAAAAAAAAATCTTGACACACGTGAATACAAATGCAAAATCAAACAACCTGAAATGTTTTTATTAACAGAAAGTAATTCCTTCAAAGAAATGTATACACACACTGAGCAAGGTACTGAGTTTGTGGAATAGTTTTGTAATGATGGCCAAGACAAATTGTTGTCAAAAGAAAAGGGTTATAGTCACAAAGATTCCAGTTTTCACAACCAGGTGGGCTTGTGTAGTTGAAGAGGGTGGGCATCACACCTTGCTGGCAGAGCAGGAGCCTCAAGATAAAAGAATGGTAAATTTCTGCTTTCATATGTAAAGTTAGGCATGATTAATGAAAAAGACAATTATTTATGGTACTTTCTTCTTCGTTGTTATTTTATATATAAGACTCTGCCTATTTCTCCAAAGGTATGCTAGTTTTGTGAACTATTGCCTAGCACCCTTTTCTGTGCAGAACTGGAATAAAACAAATATCTTGCCTCTGTGTCGATTGGTTTTTGCACACCAGGTAAAGAACTCAGATTTGGGACAATAAGATGAGGATAAATGTTGCTTTCCTTTCGATTCTCCTGGACCTCTTTCTCTACGTTCTGTTCCAGACTGTAAGCAGGGAAAGAATCTCAAAAATGGTCATTTTGGATGTATAGATGTTAGTGAATGAAACTTTCATTTATTATAAATGGATTAAGCTTTACTAAAATAAATCTTAAATAAAATAACTTTTCCGCTTTCACCAAAGACGCTGCTGAAGTATCTTTTTCCCTGCAGTTCTCATTTGACTGCCGTTCCCAGCCTAAGTTTTTATTTGCAGATATTTTAGACATGCTTCCTTGACATTTAACCTTGTGTGGTTAATTTGGGCACAGAGATCAGAGTTTGGTTTCACTAGGCTCAGTATCTGAATGTAAGACATGTAGGATAGCAGTTTTTTAAGTGTCATGTTAGGGCTGTATGGCGAATCTCCAATTAATTTTGCTATATTCTTTAATTTAGCCAGACTGTATAGATACGCAATAGCATGTACATATGAAATTATTCTGCGGTATGCTAGAATAAGAGCATGCAGTAATGGTATCATTACTGAAAAAGGCAAGTTGGAAAAGCAGTATATTTACAATCCTGGGTTTTGACAGACATCTACTGCAAAGAAAGGCATTGTAGGAATCTGATAAAAACCCTTTTAAAATCAATGGGAATTTTCCAATAAACTTATTTGGCTCTAGGTTATTCATTAGATTATGAATGAGCTTGCTGATGAAGGGATATAATATTAATGATTCTGCCATTAACTGCAGAGGTGTTTTCGGAAGGTCATGCCATTAAGTTAGCACTATTTATTCTTACCAAGTAGTATAACCATCGTGCTCTCCCCTAATACAAAAACACTGTGTTTGGTCCCTGCTCCTCTAAGCAATGTTTGACAGTAGATAAAGTTGCTACATGCAAAAAATAAATACAGAAATAAAAAATAAACAATTGAGCTTAACTGGAAGAAATTAACTAGCCCAGCATGGAGCCAAGCCGCAGACCTGGCCTGATTTCAAGACCACTTCATGCACAAAGGATGCACTTGAGAACTATTCAAGTTTTATCACCTTCAAATCCCTGTGCAACACAGACAAACTTGACCTAGCAAGCTTGTGCTGATCCACTATAAAAATCCAGAGTGCCCAGTTATTCACAGCACAGTTTGTCTGGGGCTCCTGGATGCTCCTTCTGCTTCTGTTGAAAGGCCTTCAAGGAGAGAACAATTGGGATAAGGATTAAATACTAGGCTGCAGTTGAAGGATTATTTAAGAAATCTTTTCTAAAAGGAACATTGTGCTGCTTGTGAAGTGTGGTTGGTTTTCATCTTTGTCAGCTACCAGAATCAGGCATTTATTCACAAAGGTTTCAGGAACAGCAAGGCCTATTCCACCCCATCCCTGCCGTTCAGTAAACTTTTCATGTAGACATCCATCATTTCTCCTACGTACTTGTCTGTAGCTGTCAGGCTGCATGATCTGAAATCCTAGGAATACTGGGAAGCTGGCAGCACTGAGCAGATATCCAACCATGACTTCTGTAGAGTTTATACACACCAGAATCAGGTACAACTGCAGAAGATAGGTCAAAAGCAAGAAGAGGGTTAATCTGAGATTAGTCAGAAACAGACACAGATGGCAGTTATGGGCTGGTTAAGAACATAAGTTTTTACATCAAGTTAGATAATTGAAAGAGAGAGAGAAAGGGAGAGGAAAAAATCTTAAGTGGAGTGTTTTTTTTAATTTTCAGGGGCATTTAGCTAGAGAAAAGTCAGTCTTTTCAAACATGAACACCTACACTGAATAAACAGCAAGTTAATTCAAACATGTAATTTATATTTCAGGACCCCAATCTCAGTGATATGAATGTTTAAATAAGCAAATATAACCTGTTCAGCAAAGCTCCTCTTTCTCACAAATTGTAGCATTTCATACATTTGATTTTTCAGTGTGAGTTCTACACATTGCTAAGTTGAGACACCAAAATATTCCATGAAATTTACAGGTACATAATAGATACTGTTTTCCAGTCAGAACCCTACAGAAACCACTGGTTTACTATTTGCTGTTCTCCATGGAGAAGTTCGCATTTATTAAATGTTGATGGCTGTTTTTCTAGCAAAACACAATGAGGTAATTAAAAAAAAAAAAAAAATTAGATTATTTTTGTTTCTTTTGTTCTTATTTTTGTTTTTTTGTTCTGATCATTCAAATACTCCAACAGTATGCATATAGATGCAAGAACCAGCTACGAAGGCTCTTTCTTGCTTTCTTTTTTACTTGGAAGAATGTCTACTACACTTACCTCTAATACAGCATGGAAACCACTCCTGTGAGAATACTTGGAGCAATCATTTTCATCCATCTATAAACTAGATTTCATTGGCAACCTGTAACTACAGTGTAATGCTGTCAGGTTCACAGATACTAAGGATGTGGATATAGGCTTACAGGGCAGTAGCTGTAAACTGGTGTGCTTCGGCATACACTGTTCTTTTCTCTAGACACATATTTCTCTCCTACCTTGGGCAGGGTAATTTTATTCTCCCTGGATACTAAGAGCCATATTTTAGGTTAGACTCTATATCTGTGCAGGAGGGTTCAAGCACTTGCATTATTATATTTATATGCAGATTACTCCACTTTGACTCAGGGTGAAATTAAATTAAAAGCTGCTTACCTATTAGCTCCTTCTTCACAGCAGATAGCAAGAAAGGACAAAAAGAGCATTTTTTTAAAATCCTATCTTGTTACTTGCCTGTCATGTGCAATAGGTCTGCTTAAGTTGTTTTATGATTTGCTGTTTTAGAGAAGCAGCAAAGCATCAGCATAACAGGAATAAGGAGAGCATTTTGATTCAGGCACTTAACTGAGTCAAATGTCTGCTAAAACAGCAGGTTTGCCAAGGGCTATGGGGAAGATTGCTAGACACCAGTATATGTTTAGAAAGAGCTGTACACGTAATGACACCACCCTGGGCAGTGCTGGGTTACACAGCACCTCCCCAGATTCTCTGTAGCCAGCACCACATCCTCTGAGATAAGATATCATCTGCCTGCCTTCTTGTCTGCTCCAAGGTGGTGTTCATCTGCGAAGGTGGACAGAGATAATAAACCTTCAGCTTCTCTAACCACTGAGACTGGGATACCAAGGTGTTCTCTATGCAGGTGGGAAGCTAGAAGGCTTTAGCTTCCTTTTTTCACACTGAGCAGTCCCCAAAAGGTCTGGCAGATGGTAACCCCAAGATTTCAAGCACTAGTGACAAAATTAAGAAGTTAAATATTTTTCCCTCTGCCTGCTCTGGGTGAATTGGGATTTACACTCTTCATAGCAAAATGCAAAGGCAGAGATAAGCAATGTATCTGGATGTACAGATTTAATGAGCCAGTAAAAATAACTTCGTAGGTAACAACACAGAACAAGTGTGAAAACTATGTGGC
Source organism: Coracias cyanogaster (assembly GCA_033124195.1). Classification (NCBI taxonomy): domain Eukaryota; kingdom Metazoa; phylum Chordata; class Aves; order Coraciiformes; family Coraciidae; genus Coracias; species Coracias cyanogaster. Next base: position 42,588 of record JAVSBS010017932.1, read on the forward strand.
TTTTAAGGGAGAGGCAAAAGAGAAAATAATTTAAAATATATATATGCAAACATTCTGAAAGACATATATTGCAAGCAGAATTATCTTTAGGTGGAATGTTTTCAAATTTTGCATGTCCTGTAAGAGTGTCTCTATTGCCAGGATCTTCACGGAAAAGTAAACCGTATTTGTTTCCCATTCACATCTTTGCTCTTTATTCCAGAAGAAACTCTCTACCGTTTACATGTAAAAAATCCAAAGGGGTTGCACAGAAGCTAAGAAACATAAAAATCAAAATAGTGGCAGTGGTGCAACCCTAAACCTCTACAAAGTTTTAATATCACCCCAGGACCAAATTCAGATGAGGCATTGTAATTGAATAACTCCCATTTCTATGATCACAAACCACAGTGCTTCAAGAGCATCTTTTTATTATTATTATGTTACCATAATACTATAAACCATTTTACATGCATTACAGACTTCCTTCAGTCATGCCTGCTCACTTTAGTATTTAGCTGCTTGTGCTGAAAAATGTGAAAACTCTGTGTGGTAGATTTGGTTCATTTGTGGTTTTCCTCATCTTCTTATAGAACACATGATTTCAGGTGAGTTTAGCAAAACTTAATAAGAAACCATTTTGATCTGCACTTAATAGGCATTTCTATTTCAATCCACTGTTCGCCTAATCTGCCTGCTCTGTACTGCGCCATGGCAGAGCTGCTATTGTAGATAAGAAAATGCTTGGCATAAACATGCACAGCAATATGAACAGCAACCATGGGTACCAAAGCCTCCCACTAGCATTCTTCCAAGTGTCAGATGTCTGTGGTTACCTTTCAGGTACTCACAGCCCCTGTCTCTCCTGACAGCATCTCTTTAGCCAGCAAGTCACTACCTGACAATTTATCAGCAGTTCCAACTACATCAACCTGAGTAAATGCATGCTGGTCTCAAGCATGTGGACTGAGGTGGCAGATGCCATGCTTAAACAAGTACATCTTATTAATGAAGCTGCACGGTACTGCCTTGTGCAATGTATACAATTAAGGAGACATACGGAAGGGTAAGGCAAGGAGGAGGCAAGCTCATGGTTCATACTGTTTTATTAGAGGCAAAATTTCCATGCCGCACCTCCCTGAGGAATCTTTGCAATGCGGTTCAGATTATATTGCAGCATTTGATTTCAAGTGTCCCAAACCACTTCATTGCTGTGTGAATGTTTTGTCTGATCTGATAGAAGAGTTGTGGGAAGAAAACCATGCCAAACACCAAATCTTTTCCAGGCGTTTCTCTGCACAGCATGGTGTCACGCACAACAACAAAAAACAAATCTCAGTTTTGCAACATGAATGGCTTAAAAGGGTCAGAGTATTTGCAATTAAGGTTGAGTAAACTATTTTCTTCTCCTACATGATCATGAACATTTATCTTGAAATATGCCTCGGTAAAGTGCTGTCCTTTTGTTCAGTCACAATAGCTTATAATATTTCCTCTTCTTAATCTCTTCCATCCAGTGCAAATTCACTTGGCTAGAATCCATTACAACAACTCCAAACCAGATGAGGCTGTAATACAAATAAAAGTGTGTTCCGTGCAGCCTAATTGTCAGCCTGAATACCTGTGTTAACCAGTACTAGAGAAGTGGGATTCATAACACAATTGCCAGGGGACCTGCTTGGACGACTGGGCAGTGAGGTGGATTGGGAACTGGCTGATGAGCAGAGCCCAGAGAGTAGTGGTCAGTGCAGCAGAACCTAGCTGGAAGCCTGTGGCCAGTGGTGTTCCTCCAGGAATTGATACTGAGTCCAGTCCTATTCAATATATTCATTAATGACCTGGACAAAGGGACAAAGTGTACCCAGGCAAGTTTGCTGATGACACAAAACTGGGAGGAGTGGCTAGCACACCAGAAGGCTGTGCTGCCATCCAGCGTGACCTGGATAGGTCATTGGAGCACCAGGGATTGGAGCACCTACCATATAAGGAAAGGCTGAGGGAGCTGGGTCTGCTCAGCTTGGAGGAGCCTGAGGGAGGATCTGATCAATGCTTATAAATATTCAAAGGGTGGGTGTCAGAAGGATGGGGTCAGGCTTCTCAGTGGTGTCCAGTGACAGGACAAGGGTCAATGGCCACAAACTGACAAACAGGAGGTTCAACCTAAACGTAAGGAAGCACTTCTTTACTGTGAGGGTAACAGCAGTGGAACAGGCTGCCCAGCAAGGTTGTGGAATCTCCATCTCTGGAGACATTTACAACCCGACGGGATATATTCCTGCGTGAACTACTCTAGGATACTGCTTTAGCAGGGGGGGTTGGACTAGATGATCTTCAGAGGTCCCTTCCAACCCTACCACTCCGTGACTCTCTGTCCTGTTTCCCTTTAACATTTCACATGTGGACTTGCAAAGAGCTGGCATTTTGCAGCTTGTTAATGCAGTTTGGCACTAACAAAATGTTTTTATTCAACATTTCTAAAATCTGCATTTAACCAGTACAATAATTAATGTTCATTGTATTTGTCTTTCTGTAGGCTTATTTGAGCTAATATTATGCTGATTGGTTGGTATGTTTATACATATCATTTTAAAGGTTTCCAGGGAAACCTAGAGCACTCGTTTCTGAAGAAAATAATTCAAATGAACTGTGCCAGTCATAATTTTTCGATAGTTTTGCAAGTGATCGGTTACATAATTATGCTAAGAGAATATAGCCTTTAATATTTATTATGTTCCTAACATTTACTTTAGGTAACAAAACCAGAACAAGTCTCCTCCTACATGACACACTTGGAGTACCACAGCTGTAGTAGTTTAAGTATATTAATCATATGAGCATCTGTTTTATGGAGTTTTTTTTCTCATGTCACAACACTGAGTACAATGCTTCAATGGATGATCTTACTACTGATTCATAAAACTGACCTTTATAAATTAAAAGAAAAAAAATAAAAAGATCAATTTTAGAGCAGCATCTGGGACATATTTCAGAAAACCAGTTAGGCCTTTGCCTCAGACATCTACAATGCTTATATGACTGCGTCAAAACTGTGATCCTGAAACCCCTGTGAGAGCTGAAAGTTCAAGTAACTTCTCCTTTGTTTCGGCTCTGCCTGCCCACATGCACGTGGAAGGCTGACCCTGGCCATCAGCAAAGGCCCACGGAGCCACTTGCTCCTGTTGCCCCATGGGACAGAGGACAGACTGAAGAGCAAAAGTGAGAAAACTTGTGGACTGAGATAAAGACAGTTTAGTAAGCCAAGGAAAGAGAAAGAAAAATGGAACAAGTGGCATGAAGGCAATGACTGAGCAGCAGCTGCCTCCACAAAAAGAACCTTCCTTGGATTTTATTGCTGAGCATGACGTCATATGGTATGGGATATCCCTTTGGTCCGGTGGGGTCAGCCGTCCCAGCTGTGTTCCCTCTCAACCTCTTTTTTATTTTTTCTTCAGCTTGTTGTTTTAGCCCCCCATTTGTTAGTTGCATCCACCTGTTTTCTTTCAGTTTATGCATCCTTTGGATAGGGACTGACTTTACGATTGTGAATCATCTGGCACAGGGAGGATCTCTTCTATGACAGGAGCTCTCAAACACTTCTGCAAAACCAAATAAATATGCAAATAACTGCAAAAATAAGTAACTACAAAACCAGAAAACTGCAATAATATTGAACCAATAAGGAACTGCTTCTGAATATTTTGGGCCAAATTATGCCATTTACAGTCTCTCATGAAGAAGAATTTGACATAGGAGTATGGCAGGGCCTTTGGAATATAGTAATTGATTGAACCAAAACAACAGGCAATATTGAACTGTTTCATCTAAAGCATTGCAGTCAGAGGAGAGCTATTTAACATGATAGCTACTTTTGTTGCTCTTTTACTGTTGAAATGGAAGAAAAGAGAGAATACAGCTAAGATGAAATGGATTTTTCTCTCTTTTAACCATCTGTGCTTCAGCTATTGACTTAGCCACCTTTTATCCCTGTCAAGTAAAATTTACCATAGTAATAATGCCGTTAAATGCTGTGAAGTAAATAAACTTTCAAATGGATTAAGTGTATTACAATCAACCTAATAATTTCCAGACTCTTGGATATTTTAAGATTTTTGAAACAGAAACTTTTATACATCTGGTTCATCATAAATTAATCATAATTTATTGCAACAGAACCCATCAAGATGAATTCAGTTGACATTAATGTAAATGTCATCCATATTTCTGTAGGTGCTGCATTACAATTTGTCTGCAGTTAAATATTAGTAAATTATCACTTTAAATGAAGCCTACCCTCGATTTTTCTCCTTAGTATATCTTCTGGCCATACACATAATGTAACTTGAATCTTGAGCTGAATAGGTGTTGCTGCTCTGTCTGTGCCACTAAACTGCAGTATCACAGACACACAATTTAGGGGTTTGTATCTAGTCAGTCTGGAATGAGTATTGATGAGTATTGCAGATGGAAAAAGTTACAGAACACAGCCAGTTCAATGAAATTTCACATTCCATTTAAGTTAAAAGAGGTGAATGTGTCTTAAATTGCATAGAAAAAAATCCCATCTTTTTGCAGAAGGAGGGACCAATGTTGCTGTAGTATCGACCAAAGAATGAAGAAAATCCTGTGAAGAAAAAATGCTTTGGCACTATAATTAGACATATAATGGGGATTTTAAAAATAGCATAGTATTTTATTGCCATGTATTTTACAGCAAAAATGGTGAAAAATACTTTTAGTAATCTTTTTAGGCAAGGTGGGGATTTTATTAACATAGATCACCCAAAAGATGCCGAATGTCCTCACAGTCTGAACCCGTGATAAATTTCTGACAAATCCTGTACTTCTGAGCCAGATATGCTACTAGTTACCAGTAACATGTATGTTATGAAGGACTCACAGAGGTAGCCAGCAAAAGAGGTATTCAACCTCAGTGCCACATCTCACACCCAGACAAAAACCAGACTGAAATAGTTACCTGCTGCAGGCAAGGGAGAACTTGCAAAAGGTCACTTTTCAGGTGCATGTAGGGAAATTTGCCACCAAAAGGGTCAGGGAGTAATGCAGTAAATTCAAACACACAAAGATTATCTTCACTGTACATATAATATTCATATGGGATAGACTTTTGCATTTGCCTGCCCTAGGGGGAGCTAGGGCAAGAGTTTTGCAAGGAATGAAGTTTTTCTTTTAAAGGACAAAAAAATTATACGTGAATGATAAAGAGCATAGAGATGACAGAAATCAGTTACCTGTTTGTATTCCTGATGCTAGAGAGATAACTCAGCAGTATAGATTTAACCATTTAAGCAAAATTCTCTATAGTTATAAGAACTGTTCAGGCACACTTCTCATGCCAACTCCACAGATGAAAATAAAATTGTATCCTCTCATTCTAAAATTTGCGTCTTTGCTGTTGTGTCCTTTAGTATTTCCACATTGACAGTTAGAAAAAATAATACTTAATGTGCACATTCAAATATTTATTAAATAAGGGGATGGTTTGTTTGTTTGTTTATAGAATTTGGGGGCACGTTTATAAAGAAAAATAGAAACTTGGTTTGGCAACACTGATTATAGGATCTATGAATTTAAGGAATTCAGCCAAGACCAGGTCCAAGTAACATTGTTCAAGAGAACATGATCATCTCTACAATCTGTAGGAATTTTTTTGTGAGATAATCCTAAATCTTTTGCTTCAAACACTGAAGTATTTAGTAGTCAAAGGGTAAAAGTTGAAATAATCTCTGTTTGTCTCAAGGATTTACAGATCGCTATCAATTTACATTAGTAAAATAAGGAGCTCTGTTTCTAACTGGGGCTTAAGAGCAACCAGGAGTAGAGAAACCAAGAGCACTGCTCTCTGTTGCTCTGATAGCTACTGCGCTGGTGTTTAGCAAGTGTTTTACCAGCAATAGAGATGGTGGATAGGTGCTCCTGATTTTTAATGCCTATTCAGTTGTTCCTGTTCAATTCCTATTCTAGAATTTAGTAGGTACTCTACTCTAAAGAAACCAAAACATTGTATGCAGGAATTCAGTTTCCAGTTTTTCACTCTCTCAGCAGGAAACTGTTGTTCTTTTTTCCAAATAGTTGAAAACAACAAGAAAATCAGGAAAATATTTAGAGAATGGAAATATTTGAGGTAGAGGAGAAGGGAACAATTTCCACATATGCATTCCCCAGAAATGACAGCTTGCTTTTCAACTCTGCTCACGCTCACATTTCTTCCCCACTTACTGCCTCTTGCTAACAGTAAACCATGTTCAATTCTGTCAGAGCTAACAGGAAAACGATGGTACATCGCCGAGCCGATTCAAACAGCAGGAAGACAACTTTGCCAAAAAATAAGTAAGTAAATAAATTACTTTTTAAAGCACTGACACGTAACATCAATAAAAGTTTTATTATTGATGTGTCCACACTTTAAGCAGCAGACAGCAAAAGACCAGATGTCTCTAGTGTGGTTTACAGCCTGCTCACTGAACAGGAAACCACTCAGCCTTACTCTTTGTTCAAAAGCTGCTGCTGACCTAAATTGTTTCGTAATTCTAAGAGTGAGGCCATCGGAACTCATAACTTTGGGCAATTCCAAGAGTAGATGCTTAGATAAATAAGTGTGCATTAATTCAGACCTAATGTGATCCCTGGCCGCATCTTCACTGGAAAATACTGCTTGTTGTTGTTTCTGAATACTAAGTACTACTACTGCAATGATCCACAAATGTTTCTGGACAGGCCAATACAGAGCTAAGGTCAAGTGGGTAAAGGGGGTCACGGAGAGAAAACCATCACGCAGGACACCAGAGTAAGGTCAAGATCCATTTATGTGTTTCTTCCACACTCAATATATCTCATACATTCCCTATGGCAGAGCAATTGCAGGATGCAAGAGCACCAATTCAGGACTAGGGGATTTGGTCATACTTATTCTGCTGGCTGACAGAATTGAAAGGGAGCCATGTGCAGTGGCACAGCTGCATGCTGAAGGGGAGGTTTATCTCCTACCTCCCTAAGCAAATCCATCCCTTGATCAATACACAGAATATGCTAAAGCATCAGGAAGGCTATTACAATGTCTATGTCTAAAATGAATGCTTGCAAAATGAGTAGAGCTCTCTGTCACTGTGCCAAACTTGTTAAAAAAGTTTTAAGAGAGTAAGGTTTGACCCAAGATTGTTACCAAATCATTGTTCAAATTTAATTATTCTTGCAGCTTTCACTCATTCTGTTAAGCTAGACTCTTTAATAAGTTCCATAAAACAATGGCAATTTCTAACATTTAAGTGGATTTCTTTTTTGTCTTTAGATCTTGCCCAAACATATCTGCAGCAATGAATCCAGATACACATCCAAAAGGTAAACTTCTTTTAGGACTGAAAAAGGAAATACTATAGCATGTCCTTTTACCATACTTATTACTCAGTGATAGTTTGTAACATGCAAGACATGACAGATCAGAACATTGTAAGATCATAGAAGTTAAAATGAATTGTAAGAAAAAAGGAAAATAAATGGATTTTCCCACTAAGTGGAAATTGGATACCCACTAATGAAGAAAGCAAAAAGGTGTTTACTTCCTGAGTGCTAAAAAAAATGTTGGCTTCATTACGTTATACACTTCAAAAAACCATCAGTAAGTCATCCTCTCATTGAAGACTGAAAACATTATGTTGGCTGATGACTTCTAGAAAGCAATTGAGGGAACTTTCCTTTTTCCTCTGCCACCACTCATGATGGACTCCCTTCATTTTGCTGTTTGCTGTTCCAAAACAACGGGACAATGACACAGGATCTCTAAATCTGATTCCATAACAGATCATTGTCAGTAGTAAGCAAATGGTTAAATCACATTGATTTCAAAAGTAAACAGTGGAAGCTAAAAGGTAGCATTAAAGGTTAAATCAGTGGAAAATGATACCATATTTCACAACTGTAGCTGAGTTAAGAGATACTTAATGCAAAACAAAAAATTTATCTAACTAAATAGGGGCACAACTAGCCAGATATATTTATTTGCTATACCATATGTTTATTGTGTGATATGAAGTTTGCTTAACTGCATTCAATATCCATATAATAGAAAAGATTTAGGATTAGGGCTGGAAAAGGCAGTTCTGGAAAAATAAATCCCAGCACCCAGTCCATCATCTTATTGTAAATCTTTTATTCTCTGTGGATAACCAGCCATATCACAAAAGCTCACTATAACTGGCATTTATTCACATGCCTTTTTCACAGCTTCTGAAACAAAGCCTGCCTAGCCTTTTGCTTGGTCCAGGAATTAAATGTATGCAGTTCAGGAAGCTTCTACTTGTCTTACCTGACCCTCTAGAGGAAGATGTCCATATACCTGACAAGGTTTTACACTGTACTTTTGGACCAGACATTAAAAAGTGACTCTGAAACTCCTATGCAGGTTTTTCCTTGCAGCATTTCCAGTCTTATTTTTTTCTGCTGAAGTGGTTAGGAGACACCCTGTCAGGATCACAAAGTTTATTAAAATATAACCCACAATACTTTATCGCTTTCTGTCACTAGCTGAAACACCACAAACAGTGACTAAAAAAATCACTGTGCATTCACAGAATCGCAGATGTCAATGGGAGTAGATTTACCTTCTTGTTTCTCTTCTAAAGAAGGGCTGTTTCTCACATTGGGTTTTCATGTACAAATTGCTAACCCATCACCCTTTTGAACAGATTTCTTGCAGGTCGCTGAAAGCAGGCAAGATTGCCACAAAATGCACACCATTTTATTCCCTTGCAAATTAAAGAGAAATTAATTTATCCCCTTTTGTCCTTTGACACCAGGCATTCTCTGTTAAATGGCAGAAACACACTCGCGCATATACCACAGAAATGGTATTACACCTCACTACGGCTGTAACTGATATATTCCATTTATTAATTTCATAGAGGATGTACCAAAGCAAAAAAAATTTTCAGACTGAATAAAATATGATCAGTCTCTATAGCTCAAGGAGACTGACTTCTGCCAGCTCTACGCCTTTAGCTTACAGTGAAAAAATATTGTTGCCGGAAGGTCCAGCTGATTGCAGCTACCTGGCACAAAGATTCTGTGCTATTTCATGCCTGTGCAACAGCCAGTGCACCAGGAATAAGGGAACTGGATATTCCAGTGCAATATATATAGTAAACAGCAGAAACAGTCTCACCCCAAGTGGTGAGTTTCTTCAACAGTCATCCTCCAGCATGAGGGCACACAGCACTTCTCATTCTGAAGGCTCAATATGTGCAGTGTAGCTGACAGTGAAATATTCATCTTCACTACCATAACATCATCCTTAAATAACAGGAGGAGCAATTTCTAGCTGCTTCGCATTCCTCAGCTTCCACAGAGCAGATGTTTGGGCATTCACCTTATGTAAAGGGAATGCTCACAGGGGAGCAGCAACCCTGCCTCTCCCTTCACTCGCACAGTGCAAAGGAGGCATTAGAAGAAAAGGAGAGGGAGGGCTGGAGTTCCTCCAAACTCTGATGATTCCTGTGTAACAGAATAGATTATAAACTAACCTGGACATCAAATTGTAAACTGATGTTGGAGAGCAATAAATCACCCCAAAGGCTTATGTCAAACAGTTCACTTTTAGCATGAAGCCATGAAATGCATGGCTAATAGCTTCGATGTTTACCACTGTTATTCATTTCTTGTTGTAGAGGATACAATAACCATCTTTTATTAACAGAAGTAAAAAGACTGCCTTTTTTTCATTATTATATTGGTACTACCCATGCATCAGTTTTCCTTGGTAATGTCACTGATTTAACTGGGCTTACTTCTGATTTGCACCAGCATAAGTAAACATAAAATCAGACAACTCATTTGCATTAATAACCCTCCCTCCCCGCCCTCCCCATGAATGACCCTCTGAGTAGATAAAAGTATACTGAATAAATGAACACTCAGTGCCATCTGCTGGGTATATAAAAATCTGCAATACCAAGCTCATGTGGTGTTCAGGCCTTAAAAGAGCAATAGTGACAAATGTAAAGAGGCTGTTTAGGTAAAGACTGGCTTCTCTCAAAACACAGCTGGAAAGGAAGGGTTGTGGGATGCTGCCCATCCTTCACATGCTTCAACACAGGGTACAACACTTGGGCAAGAAGTGGATCTGGTTTTAACTCTCTCTTTGGCATAAAAAGGTTTCTGTCCACAATTCTCCCTTCCTCCTAAGTGTTAGAGCATGCTGTAATTGTATGTTATAGGTTAGGCTTAAGGGAAGGACTTTCCTGCTCTGTTTTTGAAATCAGGCTATCATGTAGCCACAGATGTAATATTTGTGAGGCTACAGGCAGCCTAAGCAAGGATTGCTTCAATAGTCCAGAACTAGAGCACATGCTGCGCATAGACATAACCATGGCTGTTTTGCCTTAAACAGTCACTGGGGCAGAATCTGGGAGTCTCTTCTCAAGGGAACTCACTCTCCCATTCACCAGCTTTTTGGCCCTCTAACTCACGCTCTCCTGGCTATACCATGAGATGACTTCCATGAGCAGACAGCCACTGCCTAGAGCAGTTTACAGCCTGGCAGCTGGAGTGTTCTCAGTTTGGGGAAATGTGAATTTGGAGCTTCTCAAGCCAAAACCAGGGCTCCAATTTCCTGGGCAAGAGTTCTGCTACTACAGAAAGTACCTCAGCACAAGTCACTTTCTAGTTCAGTCTTGAAAGCAGGAGGTCAGACCTTCTTCTGCCGTTAAAGGAACAAAACATGTTTCTATTCAGAAGAGGGATTTCCAGACCATGATCCCCAAGCTTACCAGGGGGAGCCCTTACAGTTGTGCACCAGCAGCAGAACACAGAAGACAGAGAAGAGTTCAACAACGTCCTTGTCTGGGTATTTTCTGTGGGCGGGCTTAGACGTGCCAGTGGTTGTGAATTCTCTTTCCACACAGCTACTTCCTCATGCATTGTATAGGTCGACAAACTCATGGGTGGATTTGCTCCGTCTCCTTTGTTTAGTATCTGTAAAATACTGTGCAGCTGGCAGGTTTTTATTCCTTTATAGAAGTTATTAGTTATTATATCATTTACTACAATGACACCTGCTGACCTTTTTTCTCCATTTCGTACAGAAAACAGAAGAACTGTTCCAGCTAATACCTATAATTTTGTAAGTATCAGACTGTTCTTCCTAATATCTTGCCTTTCATTCACTTCCTGATGTGTGTTAATATCATCCTGGCTATAACACTGAAAACAGAAAATGTAATCCTCACCATTTGTTAATGCAAAATAAAACATGAGAATTTTGAGGTATATATAATAGCTCCCACTGTTGTTTTAGTGCGAGCTAGATTAGAGAAGTGACTCACTCACTAGACAATTCTCCATTTATGTTCCGAATCTTAAATACACTTTTATCTTAATATCATGTGAAAATAGCAGGAGTCAAGCTGAACAAGTAAGTCATAAACCTCAAGGTTTAATATGTAACCAAGGCAAATGTAAGCTGAAAAGCTAACAGTACACACTTCAGTGTCTTCCCATTTGTTATCCGAAAGCTAGTTTTGAGTTTCAGCTCACGCGTCTAAGAAAAGACTGAAAATACCTTACAAGGCATAGAAAGATGAAAAGAAAGCACAGGTCTATTGCTTAATAAGCAAGCTGAACAAGTAAAGGATGACTAAAGAAGGTTGATGCAATCAGTATTTTGTCTGCTTCAGGTTTCATAGAAAGGTTAATTACAATCAGACGCTATATGGAATTAATACCAACTAGAAGGCAGTGGGCAGAGTGGAACAGAAAGAACAGCCAGGAGAATATTTAGTTATGCTAAAACACTTAAGTAAGTATTTGAAGTAATTTCTGAGACGCTAATTTATTATCTCTGAGAACTCTCCAAGGAGTCTTGAGTTCCCAAGGAAATGGAAAAGAACAGTGGTAACCTCAGTTTCTTACAAGAAAGCAAGCAAATCCTTAGGGTTCACTGGATACCTGGACAGGCTATTAAACAACGCCAGTCTGAAAGCATGTTTTGGAAAGAATTAGTCTGATTATGTAAAAAATTGCTAATGTAAACTTGAAAAACCTCTCATGAACTCCTCAAACCAATTTCCTTCTTGTCAGAAATATGAGCCTAGTGGGGAGAAAGAAAACAGTAGATATGATATATCTTGATTTTTCTTAGGTCTTTGACATTTCCCAGAAGATAGTCTCACAAGTAGAAACCTGGAAACCTGGTCTAGATGAAAATGTGTGAAGTGTTTGCACAATTTCTACTGAACTGGAAAGAGTATGCAGCAGAAAAGCCTGAAAACCTAGGTTTTATGCAGGGGTCTATCTAGGGTGTGGTGGTATTTTTTAATGTACTGTTATAAAAAGGCAGATCTCACCCTGAAAGGTACTGTCAAGAACACTTCTTGGAGGTTTGCGTGATGTTGTAATAAAGATGCGTACAACCTGGAGAGAGTTCAAAGGAAAGTAACACTGCGGATATAAGGTTCAAAATCTTTTAAATTGGTTGACAACTCATGAAAGCTTTAAAGAATTGAACTTTCTTAGTGAAAAGACTAAAAGGAAATACAATTATAGGCATTAAGCATAATAAAGGTTGAAATAAAGTGGATAGTAATCAATTTTTTTGGTGTCCCTGGAGCGTAAAACAAATTGGTTTAATTTGTAGCACTCAAGATAATAAGCATGAACTGAAAGGAGAGTTAACTAGTGGAAGAAGACACCTCAGGAAGCTATTGATTCCTCACTGCCAGTAAGTTCAAGAAGAGATTAAAACTAATATCAAGGAAAATCCAAGTGTGTGGATGCACCTACTGTGTCTGGTAGCAAGAGATGATTTGCAAAGACACTGGGTACCCTCAGTTGAGTTCACTCAGCGCTAATAATCTTAGCTCTGCACTGTTTGTGCATGTCTCCTCCTGCAAGAAGACAGCAGGTGTGTTCCAAAGTGTAATCAGTGAGAGCGAAATGCTGCAGCAGGACTCCAGAAAATAATCTTGAACTAACCAAGTACAAATGTATAGGCATACCCAGAGACATTGTGAGTCACTCTCAGCACCACATTTCTGTGGACTCCTCTACTCAATACATACTTGCTATTGCATTCACTTGGACTGCACATTTGCTAGCACGAATTCCCCAAAACAGTGTATGTTTTTATTTAAAAAAGTGACATTTGTGATGAGCTAGTTAACATATTCTTGCAAGTAACATATGTAAACAGTCAGTTCAATACAAATACCACATGGATAATATTATTACGAAAGGCACAGTTTCAAATGTCTGCAATGATCAAAAAATTAAACACTGTCATTATATTTTCAAGAGTGGTGACAGGCCAAATTCAGAAATACCTAAACTGCCTCCCAACTGGCTATTTTACAAATCTAAATAAAAAATCTAGCTCCTCAAAACCCTTGTTCAACTACTTTCCAACCCTTCAATTTCAATCAGAATATTTCCTGTGCACCAAAATGCCTGATTCTGGTATTCAAACATTTCCAAATCTGAAATTAATCTTGAACTTAACTATGTATCTCTTCTTCTATCCAGAACAAAGATCTGACAGTGAAGGGCAAGAGTGACTTACAATCTTCCTCCAAGGTATCTGAGGAGGAGGAAGATGAATATGAGATTGTAAGTTCTTCAACTCTGCAGGCCATAAATGCTTTGAGAATCCTTCCTGCCAAGCCTCTGCAAGAATCTGAATATGCAGGTAACTGTCTGGATACTTTTTAAAATCAAATGGTTCAACTGAAAAATATAACACAGGTGGGCAGGAACAGGAGAAGAGAGAGAAGAGCTTTGTCTGCATCTTCATATTAAGCAGTTGCCCTTATTTCCATTTGATTATGTTAAATGAATAATTACATGTTGCTTTTGAAATTTTAGTATTACCTTCATGGGAGAAATTCTATGATCCCATTCCACCTGGGATGTGCAAAAAAAAATGGATGGTCAAACCCACAACCATTTCAGAACAGCCCACTGCTATTTAGGCCTAGAAACATTTAAGACAGAAAACGTATTAAAGAACACATAAAACTTTCCTCCAGATGGTAATATTCAGATGAAGAAATGTAGCAGTCTCTTTAAGAGCGTTCTCTGCTGCTTTCAATAGCAGTAGTAAGCCATTATTAAGCATTCTTAACCTTGCAAGACAGCTGCATTAACCAAGTTTTGGTTTACTAAAGCCATCCTAAGTCACATTTAACACCCAAATATACACAGCCAATTAATATCTCGTTTACAGAAGTGAAGTATCATCCTAGCTATCCATAGCTCAAAGCCATTATAAACACTCTGTGGAGGTTTTAATCATAAAAAAATTGTGGGGAAATGCTAGACAAGGAAGAATGGAAACCAGAAACAAAAAATATCAGAAAATACAGAATCTATATATATATGAATACTTGCTCCAGTTCACATCAAAGTCAGCAAAGATTTTTCTACTCAGTTTTGTGGGAGTTAGTTTGACATCTAAACAAACAGATTACTTTTAATGTGAGTAAATTTATCAGTGTGTGAGCAGATCACAGTCAGTACCAACATAAAGATATTTTACGTTATCTTTCAAAGACTCATTTGTACATTTTATTTGGAAATCTGAAGTAAATTCCAAATACTGTTTTTATCTTGGTTAGTAGTAAAGAGTTTCAGTCAGCAGATAGCATCTTTTGCTGTTTACGTAAGACTGTCTTGAAATACCAAAAGGACACCATTTTTGTTTTGTGATCTCAAAGAAAACACATTAAAACAAAAAGCTGCTTTTTGCCTCTGTGTTATGCCCAGTAACTATAATGTGGCAGGATTGAGTGAGGAAAGGTTTGCAAATGTATTTCAGAAGGACAAAACCCAATGCTAACATCCCATTTTCCCATCTTTCCTAGACAAATAACAATGCCTTTGAGATATAAAACTAATGATTTGAAAGCACATGCTACTAAACAACCTGTGCATTTCTTTCAGATGGCCATGGGTGCAGTATTTATTAAAAGCTAAAGTAAAAATTAAAAAGCTCTCTAAAGAGTAAATATCCCCCACATTCCTTGCAAAACCAGAACAACACAACAGTTTTGCCAAAAAAAATGGTTCAAATGAAAAATATATGTGACAGTTTAGGTCAAATGTCTCCCTTAACGGTGTATGAAATTGTGAAGGCTTTTTTTAACCACAGTGAGGAGGTTAACCATAAAGCTCTTACCAGGGTCATGCTTATGTCCTCAATACAGCTACTAAAATAAGGATTAAGTTCGAAAAGGAAAAAATTAAAATGCTCTAAAAATTGCAAGATCTGACCTGAAAAATATTTTTTGAGATTAAAGCCTCTTCTTCTTGAAACATAGAAACACAGTATTACTGAATTACTCAGGCTTGCTTTTTCTTCCTCTTTTACAGACACACGTTGTTTAAGACCTTCAGGTACCACTTCCCCAGTGAACAGCCAGCAGACATCTCAGCACCCTCAGTACTTGGCTGTAAGTAAAGATCTTAAACCGTGTTCACAGATTTCCCCTTTTCTGTAATATCATTTAAACTTACATGCAGGCTATTTATAGTCATAACCATGCAACTTTTGATTGTACAAGGTCACAAAAGTTCCTGTGAGCCATTCCTGTTTCACTCTGCACCAACGTCCTTGCCACTTGCTTTCACTTGTTGACTGCTGGGCATCTACTAAGTATTAGAGGCATCCCAGTCAGAAGCAGCACCATTTCTACTACCCATAGTTTCAAGGATGATGACTAACATCACATCTTCATTTTGTCTTATTAACAGAAACACACATCTCTTCTGGAGGGGAGGAGCGTGACAAGTATTACAGGTATAATTTAAAAATCTGCCCATTTCTGCAACCAGAAATATAAATTGTTGCTTCTATATTTAGCTTTTGTACATAAGCAGAGACTGCAGATGATGGAATAGACATGGTTTTCACAACAGCAGCTGCTTTCCAAAATAATCATCCTGCAAACTTTGCAATACTGCTTCAACTATCTAACATCAAAAGAATTATTTACAAAAGGAGATACATTTTATCTCATGAGCGCCCTATTTCTCAAGGAGGAGGGGGGAAAAAGGCACGTGTAATGGAAGTCAAACTTGAGAAAAATAGGAATTCATTAAAGAATCACAAGACTAGTAAGAACAT
>JAVSBS010017933.1:0-37466 GCA_033124195.1 Coracias cyanogaster
AAGGGTTATCAAGCACTGGAACAGGCTGCCCAGGGAAGTGGTTGAATCACCATCTCTGGATGTGTTTAAAAGTCATGCAGATATGGTGCTTAGGGACATGGTTTAGCAGTGGACTTTGTAGAGCTAGGTTAATGGTTGGACACGATGTTCTTAAAGGTCATTTCCAAACTAAACAATTCTATGATTCTATAATATAAACCCCACCAACAGACTAGCTCTGCACCAGCCTCACAGAACCAGATACATACACCTGGCCCACCCTCTGCCCTTAAGTAGCAGGCATGATGTCAGTATGGTATCAAATATCCCATTGGCTGGTTCGGTTGTCTATCCTGGCTGTGGCCCTCTCCCAACTTCTGGGGAAAATTAACACTGTCCTAGTTGAACCCTGGACAAGGATGCATTGTACTAATGTGGCTTCAAGGCATATTTTGAAACTCTGACCTGCCCCTGAAACAAATATCTGGTTTATGCATTTATAAATATCTTTAGTATGACAAATTCAGGCTTCTCCTTTATCAGAAAATTTGCTACTGACAAATAAAGCAACTACCATCTCTTCTTTTAAGAACTATGCTCTTTTTTAATTACATACACGTACATCATTGGACACACTTTCTAATACTGGAAAGATGATTTTGAAATTGCGAATGCAGTATTTTTTTGCTAAACCTAATTATCAGATATACCAGTCCTTTAAATTTCTGTGATCATGAACTCATGGGATAAAATATTGTCTTCAGCTAGTTAATGAGAGCTTTTCCATTGGCTTCAACAGTTTGAGTTTAGCCTGTAATGTTGAGTTTCAGGCTTAGAACAAAAATCCATGATCTCTTAGCAATTCTTGTGGCTATTTACTTTCCCCCTAAATGGAATTTTGTTACTCCCTCATTTTGACTATTTCTAAATATAAATTTGTGCCATGTACACCACTTAGAAATTTTACTCTCCAGAGGCACTTCAGGTACTCACCTAATTTATGTTTAAAATGTCCTCCATGTTTTCTTTAAGTTATTATATATTTTCAGTAAGCCTGAGTAAGTGATCTCACAAATTATTTTCCAGAATTCCATAGTAGTTTGTGTGAGTCTGTTTGTCAGGGTATCATCAGTGCCTAAATATTTGTTAGGTAGGGTTTGGGGGATTTGTCTTTAGTGCTCTCTTTATAGGTTCCTAGCTCAAAAATAAAAGTGTGTGATTTACACACACATATGCACACACGTGTATATGTGTGTAAATCACAGATTCACCTATGAAAAAATGAAAAAAAATAGGTCTTATTTGAAGCTTTTATAATTGTGCTTCTACTAAAAAAGATACAAGGTTGCTTGCTGAATGAAAGAGAAATTGAATGGCAAAAGTTAGTCTTTAGATACTGTATGTGCACACACATAGAATCTATATACCTCTGTAAGTAGTGATTTCTTTATTTTAAACCAAACTAAATCTTGGTTTCTTGTAATTAAAGATTTTTCTCTATTTTTTTTTTTGTTCATTTCAATCTCCCATGCAGCACTTTTACTGTTCAATCCTAGTTTGACCTGCAACAGTTTCTCTTTCTGAGACCTTTAGTGCTGCTTCTCATCTTAAAATGTGTACTGTCACTTGTCACCCAAACTCACAGCACCAACTCTGGCAGTGCTGCCAGTATGAAACCAGAAGCAGAAGTGAGAGTCCAAGACAGAAATGTGGTGCCTTTCCCAAGACTTTGGTCTTGGGAAAGACAAAATTACCCTATTTCAGGCAAGATAGTGCAATAGTCCAGTGTGTATTACAAACATACTGATCTCTTTTTATCACCCAAAGATAAGGTTTTTTAAATCTCTTTTTTTTTTTAAGTAGGAAAATAAGGAATCAATGGTTATCATTGTTAGCCAATGCAATGTTAACATACGTGACAATGCATAAGTAAAAAATCATACTTTCTGTTTACATTTTATTTTCTTATTTTCAGAATGTAAAATACATTTTACACCATTGGAATTGTGCCAGTTTATAACAGTTGAAAATATGTCTTGGAAAAATGCATATAGGACTTCATCCCCATGCACATGCGTAGTTAATCATACTCAGACATCTTAGCTGATCTCAGCTGCTAGGATACAACATACTGAAGAGGTCATGGTCTCTGAAACAGATGGCTCAAGCCAAAAAAGAACATTGCAAATGATAAACAATTTCTCAATATGGAATTGCATTCATCCTCAGTAGCACTGAACAGCCCAAATCGCACATACCATCTGTATGGGGTCTCAGGATTATCTCACCTCTTCATACTAAAGCCATCTTCTGAGCTTTGCTCTATTATTCACTCTGAAATGGAATTACTATTATTTACTTCTGAAAGGAAACTCTAAGGCCATTCCTACTGCCACATCATGGCCAAATCTTGCAATAACATGAACACTTATGTCTTGAAAAATTCACATACAGCAGCTGCAGATTACGTCATGTGTAGATCCTCAGGATCAGGTTGATGTCATCCCTGTTCCTGAGCCCCAAAACATGCCTTATGAAGCTTGTGAAAGTTACAAAAATCCTTGAGGTGATTTTCCAGAACCATATCATCAGCTGGTATAAAGTGACATCAATGGAGTAACATCAGTTTGTCCCAGCTACAGATTTGGCTTCCAAAATGGTGCCTGAAACAGAATTTCTTGTGAGAAAATATGTCAATGCCAGTCTTTGAAAGCAAGCATTACTATCTGTATGAAATTAACATAGATTGCCAAAACTCCTCCTATGCTAAACTTGGTGCTAATGAACAATGTTGACAAAAAGAGGTCACGTATGAAATCTGAGACTAATGAGCTAAGGTGGAAATGAGCTTTTTGGAGAGGAAAGTAAAGGCTCTAATAGAATTAAACCAACCTACTCATTCTGTTGAGATTTTTATGTTTCTCTGTCCTTATATTGTAAAGTAAATTTCCACCCCAAGAAATGTCCCGATCTATATTTTAATGAGCCTCTGCACGTGACATACATTTTTTGTTTCATTACTATTAGTGAATGACAAGTGAAGGATATTCATTTTAACTTGAAAATGTCAGGTATGCACTTCAAGAGATGTATTTTTCCAGTTTTTAATGAGGTAGTGTTTCTTTTTGAAAGAAATACCCATCTCTGATGTGGGTACTATGCAGGTGACAACTGATATTTAATAAGTGATGGTTCTTGTATTAGTCGTAGTTCACTAAAGAAAATGTCTCGGATTGCTTTTGAAAAACTCTTAGCATCACTAGCCCAAAGGCAAGATGTGACCTTTTTATTACATAATGAGAATCATTTATTATCTTACAATGTATCTTAAAGTCACAGACAAAATGCCACTTTGATAATTGCTTTCAATTAGCTTTGAGCATAGCATACATTCATAAAATGTCTTCTCTAATTTAGACTTGAATTAGAGAAAATTGCAGACATAATCTACTTTAAGGTTGTCTCATTTAAGGTGATTCTTAGCTTTATATCAAAAAATCAAAATGGGTGGCTTCAGAGCAGTTTTACAAAATGTTTTAAAGAGACTTTTCAATATTTGAGTCTATTCTATTAACAATTAATTAAAAAATTAGAATGCAAGTTCATCTTTTTTGTCCTTTTCTGTGTATTAACTTTTGACTTTCATTCATAATGGTTATTTTGAAATTAAGCAGTGTCCTGTGGTAAAAGAGAAGTACAGCTTGATTAGATGTATAAATAAAGCATACAAAGACATTTTTTTATCTTAATAATAGGCAACAGCTTGGTCTGCCAGCATATATGTCCTTTCCAACTTTTAAATTCTTATTCGTCTTGTAGATACGTAAAATATTCAACAGCAAGCAGTAAACCCCACACTCAAAAAGTAAAATCGCATGTTGGCATATATTTTATTGTGTATGACTTTTAATATTCACTGCGTGTATAATTTAAAGTATTTGTAGGAACAATGATTAAACATAAATTGGTTACTGCATATATAACATCATTCATAAAAAATACAGGTATTTTCTGTTCATCTTTGATGAAATGAAGAAGGTTTGAAACTCACATATAAAGATAATTCAGGCATCTCAGATACTTGGAATTGAACTATCTCAAGGGATAACTCTGTTTTTCTTCTTTCTTCCCCCAGATAAAAATTACTCACAAGAACCAAGCCCCCATGTTGATGGGACCTCCTCCAAAAACCGGTCTTTTCTCTTCTATCATCAAAAGAACAAGAAACCATAGCAAGGAATAAGCCTATGTAGTTTAGTTTTTAGAAAACCAATTAGCTTTGTTGGGCTTTGGAATATTTATGCTGGAAACCTTTCAAGAATTTTAGAATATCTTCTACTTGCAAAATCATGGATTTTGGTTTAACAGTTTCTGTAACTAAGCTAATGTAAAACTATGCTACTAGAAAAAAATATTGTCACAGTTTTGTAGGCATTTTGCATGATGAAAGCAGATGTTTACATAAAGTGATACAACATAATTTTTGTTGCATGCGTTACCATTTACTGATCTATGGACTAATTCTGCTGCAGAATATGGGAAGACAATGCCAGGGGTAATTTGATTTTCTCTCTTTTCCATTTCAACTTTTTCTACTGCAATGCCATAGTATCTCTTGCATCAAACATCTTCACATCAATAGCTAATTAGACCTGTTTCAGAGTAAAGTTTATTACAGGTCTCATTAACCCGGACATTTAGTTTATAATCTCTTTCTACCCTGAGTATTTCTGCTTAGCTAAGCATTAAAATCTTACATCTTCTTCTGATAACACCTATGTATGTAACTGTACCTGCTGAAAACAGCTAACAATGTGTGCAGTATTCAAATGATCATGCTTACTCTTGTCTAAGTTTTTGTAAGATTAGAAGTCAGTGAAAGTTTGAGCAAAAACTATGTAAGAGTGAAAATAATACTTGCAAGATTAGCCATCAGTGTTGTTTGTTGAAACACTAAGAATTATTTTAAAGAGTGGTATATCTCTGTAACATGGCAAACTTTAAATCATTCTGCATATTGACCGATAGCATAGTGCATATGCACACAAATAACCAAAGCTCATGCCTAATAAAGTGCATTTCCCACCAAAGATTTAGTGAAGGATGCTTCAGAGAAATGGTTTAATGCATAATTAATCAACCTCACTGGAGTAGATTCACTTCTGAAAATTTACAGTCCTTTTGATTACATTGGCAATGTACAGACAAATATTGGAGTAGGAAAAAACGTTAAATTAATGGTAAGTAAATACTTTTCATTTGTTTCATAAGTTGATAAACATAGACACATACTCTAACTATTAAGAAATAAGCACATACTCTAAATATTGGAAAATTAAACTTGTATTTAATTTTGTTGTCTTTATTATTTATAAATTTATGCCATCCATAATTTACTCATCCCCTAAATTAATCTCTTAAGGAATGGATAAACTGTTATCTATTCCCCTTTTGTAGTCTGCTGTCTGGAATCAAAACATTTCTTGTCATAAATTTTGGGGAGGCAGTTGCTCAGGTTTTTACTTTCTTAGCCCTCTGAGAGACTTCCTAACAGCTTAGAAATCATAATACAGGGATTTGTCTGAGGTTTGCACAGTACTGTCTAATGTTGAAGGGAAGTCCAAGAATGGCAACTTTTTTTAGTCTTGCATATAAACAGATCAAAACTTCTTGTGCAGTCTTAACATTGTGCTTTCTTCAGTGAGCTGCTTCTCAGCTCTGCATGTCTTAAGTTCTCAGAGATTTCATCAGAAAACAAACAAGGAAAACCTAAAAGTTTGCTTGAAATGCATGATTTCCCATTTTTATCTAGACTTTAAAATGTTAATGATT
This sequence comes from Coracias cyanogaster, assembly GCA_033124195.1. Lineage (NCBI taxonomy): Eukaryota > Metazoa > Chordata > Aves > Coraciiformes > Coraciidae > Coracias > Coracias cyanogaster. Next base: position 5,812 of record JAVSBS010017933.1, read on the forward strand.
TATTAAATCTATTTTTCTATTGATTCATTCATCCATTAAAAAAAATAACACTTCATCATTCTGTAGTGCACGGTACTGTGCATGTACTTAAATGAAGTTACTATCACTTATTCCTCAGTATAAAAATTCAACAGAGTCCTAAATTATATGATAGACACTGAAGCAAAAGTCAGTGTATAGTTGGTGAGGATTACGTCTTTGAAATATACAGTCTGTGTTCTGTAAACATTAGGAGGTAAATACCAATTAATGGTTATGTTCAGCATTAGGTAGAAAAAGATGAGAGCAATTACATGCTAAAATTAAGATCTTGTAATTCCCCATTCTTGGGTCCAGTGGTGTTGACATTTACTGTTACTGTAGGAAAAAATTAGTATTTTTCCTCTGCATTGCAGACACACACAGAATAGCGTTTGATGCAGTTCTTAACTGCAAACATACTTAAGTACAGAGCAAAAGATATCTGCAAAAAGAAAGAACTTGCTGACTTAACATTACATAAAGTGTACATCACTTTTATGAAATTATGGTTACAGGTGATAAATATTTTCACATAACTTGACATAGGATTTTCTACCAATGCTCTGAACATTTTGTGGCAAAACTGTGTTTAATGATATATAATGTGCTCGCTATGATTATCTCATAAACATTGTAACTCTGAAAACAAATAAAATTATACATAAGCTATTATTTAATAATGTATGCAATTTTAAATGTGCCAGTCTGTGATAGCAAATTATTCACAATGCACTTTTTCAGATAAAGAGGGATAGATAGGTTCATGTAATCACAATTACATACAATTCTAATTGGACATATAGAAGGTAAATCAGATCTCTTATTCAGTATGTATCAAATTCTCACTGTAGCAAAATACCGTGGAGCAGCCATTTTACTGTATTAGCACTTTTCATTGCAGTGACAGTGTGTCTTTCTATTAGTCTTGTTTGGGTGGGTTTTTTTTAGCATGGCCTCTAGTAATTTAAAACCATGCTCAGGCTGAAAGTATTAATGATTAAGAGAAACTCTTAACATGCACAAAACATTGTATGAAAGGAAAATGCTTGTTTTAATGAAACAGAACTTCAGAAAGGATTCCTTTTTTTTCTACTTCAGCATGCACAGAGTTAACATTAATTTATTCATTGATGTATAAAGTAAAACAAAGAATACATGCATGCATCTTCATACAGCTGAAATATATGCACTTCTTATGTTGACTGAAGAGTAGTAGCTGTAAACCTTCTACTGTTAACAATGAAGCATTCTTTAAGGCCTCATAAGTGATGTTTGCAATATAAATGGAAATTACAAACACATAGAATTCATATCTGACACTGGATTTGCAAATTTTTCATCTCCCTACTAAAGCGTTGCAGCTGGGCAATGTGCTGAGGAAAGAACATGATGTCTCAGGAAGAAATCTTAACTTCTGAAATTGGTTCAGATCATTCTCACTTTGCATGAGTTCCTGTTGAAAGGAGGTGGAAGCAGAATTTCTTGCAGGGACAAATACAGAATACTGTTTCCAGTACTTGCAAGACCTTTGTGTGTGTATCATCATCATTATTTAGAGCTAGGGCATTAGACCTCATGTTTTAGGCTTATTGGTGTGTGTACATGCTTGCTAGGTCAGATAATGTGCTGATATGTTTAGGACTTTGATGAGCTAGGAAGCACTTAATATTACTTTCTGAAGCAGATGTTCTGTAACATTTCCTGACTCTTATCAACTCTGTAATATTGTGTGTAAATAGCAACAGTCATTAGCTAATATTAAAAATTATTTAAAAGAAGTAAAGTCACAGACTTCAACATGTTTCTGAATATCAGTGGAAGAAGTAACATAGTCAAAGAATGTGTGGGTTTGATATAATTATTGTAAGAAAGGGAGAAAAAACCTTTTTTTTAATCTCTAGATTAATATTTGTTTGCCGAGACTATAACTATTCAGTTATTGTTAGTGATTTAGGGTACTAGCACTATTCTGTAACTTACTGCTTTCAACACCAATTGATTTCTGGGACCTGTGATTCTGAGGTGGATCATAGCGAGACCAAGACTTTCTGGGAAGCAGTCACTTCAGGGAAGCATTGTCACTCTCCTCCCTGGAGGAGTGGCTAGAGAGAATGGCTACAAAACTGGGGGAAAAAAAGGCAAGAAGAATTATTTCTAGCAGGAGAAGATCAGAGAACTCTGCTAAGAAGTAATAAGGCAGATGCACCAAGTGATGTATGAAGGGGGTGGGTTGCCTCAAGGCAGCCCACAGAAATGCTGGTGTGGGGCCTGGGAGGCCAGATGAAGGCACTCAGGCCTAATGAGCAGTGATGTGGCAAGGAAGTGAATTAATTAGATTGATCTAGAGACCTCTTCCATTTAGGGCTGAAGGACTTAGGTAGACCTTCTTTTATTCACGGGGAGAAAGACTGTCTGAGAGCAGTTAGGCCTAAGAAGAGGAAGAAGTGAGCAATTTGTCTGAAGGGAGAAGTGCTTGCAAAAATGAGAACTAAGGGATGGTCAAGGGAAGGTAAAGAACTTGTTGGGGCTTTATTTATGAGTACTTTCATACCCTGAAAAAAGAAGACATTTGTCATTGCTGTTAAATAGCAGTTTGCGTGAAAATAAATAAATGTAGAAAACTGAGGTGGTCTTGAGAAGTGCTGCTCAATGTTTTATGTAAGAGTGGTGTCAGCTAATTACTGCTTGTCTATAGCTCCTTCAGGTTTGAAAGCATTTTGTTTCCTTCCTCCATCCATAAGGAAGGAAACTTCTTGTGGTCCTGCTGAAGTGAGTAAAATCCTTACTGTAGCCCTAGCTGGAAAATAAATAAAACATGGGTGAGAGCTGGAAGCTGAAGCTGTTAATGAGATACAAAGTAATAGGTTAAAATCTGTGGCATGAGAGGCTCCAAGGGTGTGCTGTGCAGCAATGACTCTGCTCAGGTCTTTCAAGATTTGCTAGTGTCTGCCCAATCTGGACTTGTGCCTTGGGGAGCCTCTTGGCTCTTGTACTCTGTTTATGCTCAGACTATGCATTTTCATTTGATTTTGAAGTAAGGAAGTTTGACCTTTCTTGTTCCAATTGGTATGTCAGTGGCATGGATGTGGATGGAACTTTCCCATTATCAGGTTTTCTTAATTGTACAGATATAGCTAAGGCAGAGAAATTTTTCTACGATCATGGGCTTCCATTACATGAAACTGCCCAACAGCTTGAAACTATGAATAGGTGACAATGCATTCTAGGCATCTAGAATCTGGACATGGTGATATTTCAGAGGCTGGGGTTTTTTTCCCTTTCTGATTAATGATTCAAAGAAACTACCTGTGAAGCACCTCATGGCTCTCTTTCAATATGACTCATACAAAGAGTAATTGATAATCATCAGGCTTTGTTATTTCTGTAAAGATGGTAGTTGTGTTGATGGTAAAGCAGTAGTTTTGAAGTGAGACGCCCACTTCTAATAAATGTGGAAAATTATTTGCTGGATCTGAGTGAGAAGCAAAGATTTTGAATTTTCAGGTCAAGTTTTAGTCTAAGTTTGACAAAGTCTGATTATTATTATTATTATAGGGGATTTTTTTTGTGAATATGAGCACGTTCCAAACCTCCTTTTACCCTGGAATCATAAGGACTAGAATGTTGATTCAGAAACACATTTTATGTACTTATGGTGTACGCATAAGTAAGCAAGAAGCAAATACATGAAGATGTATTCCATTTGAAATTACATTTACTTCCGTATGTTTAAATTCAGTCCTATTACTGAAGGGAAAAAAAAATTAATGTTGGATGGCTTGGGAGGATCTGGGGGAAAAATGCGTATTTCCTAAGTAGTATGACCCTGTTATGGACAATATATGTATGTAGATTAAGGAATTCTCACCTCATTTACACCAATCACTGCTTTCTGTGGCTATATTATGAACACCTTTTTTTTTTTTTTTAAACTAGTTTAATCTATCACTTTAATAGTTCAATTTAGTTAGTTTACAATAAACTGTTTTGAAAGATTTGGTCCAACTGTCTATTCTACAAAGTCAAGCCTTGCATTGAGATGCAAATTGGCCTTTAACACTTTGTCACTAGCCTAGTCAAAAATTCCCTAGCCTCTGCTCTGTCAAAATATACAAAATTGTGGGGAGAAACTTACCTCCCCTGATCGATCTTTTTTTTTTTCAATATTTTTTCTCCCCTTTCATTTGTTTTTTTAAATGTCAAATTATTTTGTGCTTGAATGTCAAAAAGAAATGTAAGGTTTTAATTTGTTTCATTATTTCTGTTTCATTAAGGTAGTGATTAGCTAGTATTGTAGTATAACTGGCTTTTCACTTGAAAAAGAAAAAGTTAATGGAATTATGTTGTTTGTGGGTTTTTCTATTTTATTTCAGTATGAATATAATTCTTATTCCCTTTAGGAGACTTTTCAAGTTGTTAGTATTTGTTCAAAATTTTGAAACAAAACTCTCAACCTTTGTGCTGCTGCAATTGTCACCAGAGTAAAAGCCTGCACATCAAATTCTAGTCTTTATGTAACTTCCCTACATTTTTATTATTCCAACAACCAGTACAACTCCTAAGATTCTTGATTCGTAGTTCCTCCTGTTTCAGATTAATTTGTCAGTACAGGTCTATCTAGTCACTGAAGAAAAACAGAGATAACAGAATAATGTTTTTTTTTTTAAATAGTTTATCAAATATCTTGATAGTTCTCTTAAAAAACAGCAGTGGACTCTGGTTTCCACTAAAAATAGAATGAGCAGACAGTTAATGAAGGGAAATACATTATTAAGTTATCTGAATTATTATAGAATAAGTGAATAACAGATGAATATTTTAGGTATTGTAAAATAAATTATTCATAAGGCAGATATAATGCTTGTAAGTGTTTCTTCTAAGGTACTGAATACACTGTAACTCAATTGACATTCAGTCACATTGATAAGGTATTTTTGTGTCACTGTAATTCACAAAATCCTGGGGTCCTTAATGTGTCGCTCAATATTTTGGGTGAATTATCAGCTAATCCCTGAACACTTTTCTCCTGACAGTTGCCTAAAACATGTACACTGTGTGAAGTTCTGCTCTTCCTTCTTTGGGCTGTAACTTTATTGCTAAGTAATGTGAGAACATCTAACCCAATTGACACAATGTTAAAATCCTTGCTGTGACAATCATCAGTCTTATATTTATGGTCCTAGGAGAAGAGGTGAGTGGACTCACATGAGGTTAATGGGGCTTTAAGAAAATATTATGGTCCTTCTGATACGGAAAGTGTGACATAAGGTTCTCTTCTTCTGATGGGAATCCTGTCACTTCATTAGATATGATGGCTTTTTCTGCCAAAGAGTTGAGATATTAGTCTGTGTGAAATGATTTATATTTTTTTTCCTTGGCTTGCTTGCTGAATTTGGACAAAAAAAATTTTATGGCAGATGCTAATTATTCCCTGGTGGTCTGTGCATAGAAATAAGTACTACCACAAGAGCTGGTCAAAGCATTCAAATACACCAGAACAGTTGTGTTGAAAATTGAGAGCAGACCAGAATTCCTGGGGTCAGACTCACACAGGTAGAAGTTGAAAGAATCTGTTAGAAGTTCAGAAAAGAGGTAAACTTCCTTTACTCATTTCTAGAGTGATCTCTGTCTAAAAATGTAAAAGTAGGTAATAAATAGGTCTGTAATTTAAAACTGATAATGCTTATTTGCCTCTGCAGTATTTGTACTATTTTCCTATCTCAGATATAGCACAAATGGTAATTTTTAACTGTGTGCTTCCTCCACAAAACAGTGCAAAAGCATAACATGTAAAAGCAGATTTTAACAAGTGCAATAAAACCATGTTTTAAGGAAACCAAAATACCTTCTTGTCCAACACCATAGGACAGCAAAGGGATTTGCATGAAAAAAAACACATAATGTCATTTCCATCTTTTCTCAATAAGTTTGCGGAAGAGGGGAGTTCTGGCCAAATTGCAACCTCGTTTGTTCTTTCATTCTAACTTGTTTATAAATGAATTTAGACAGTTGCTATGATATGAACCTCGTCAGAACATGCAGCCGCAACTGTGTAAGGGAGGAGGGAGAATATTTTGCCAGATCTGGTTCCCCTTACATACAGAACCTCTTCCGTAAATTTTCCCTGATTAGAAGCAGCCTGCTTCCAAGGTGCAGCAACACAGAGGTAGTCACTATTTGTTTTGTTAACTGGTTTCTTTAAGATGTTAAAACATTTTTTTAGCACAGCTCTGCAATGGCTGCTGAATACTCTTTGGCAAAAATAATCAACATTGAAGAATGACTTGTATAGGAGAGGGCAGTATGCAATGTAGATAATGTCGTGCTACTTCTGCTATGCTCACATGGATCCCTTTGAGAGCATTTAAAGTCCTAGTACAGAATGTGATACAAAGTCATAACTTTGGAGGTTATGATTGAAACACATGAGACACTGCTAAAGTGAAGCAGGGATGTGGAAGTGAAATCACAACTCCACTGCAATCATTGGTTTGCCATTGCAGTACAGAGCCAGGGTTTTACCTCTGCTATCCTGTGGCAGGGCTCAGAACATCTTTTCTGCCTCAAGGAAAATATCTGCAAAGAGGCCCAAGAAAGAGATTGAGAAGTTCTGTTCATTCACACATGTGAAAATCTGCTGAATGCTTGCACCTGCAAAGTTTCCTCACACTATTGGCCTTGAAACCAAGTCACCAGGTCTCTTCCTTTCAGCTGTGTACTCCTGTCTTCCTCTTCTACATTCTTCTCCTGTATCCTTAGCAATCTTATATTTCTGTCTCCAAGAGCCTTACCTTCAACGTGTTGGAATATGTTTTCACCTACACGGTTCTATTGGTTAGGACCTATGCTGAGAAATGGAAATTTGAAATCTCTCAGATTAAGGAAGACATCAAAGACTTCAAATTTATGACAAACACTGTAACTGCTATAACCTGTGTTATAAGTGAGTCCCACTCAATTAAGGACCTGTCCTTAAACTCCATCTGAATCTCAAAGGTGTGAGAATGTTGAAGCTCCAACTAGGTGAAGTTCACACGTAGTGTTTTATTTTGCATTTGCCAATTCACATGTAGATTTCATGGATTCTGCGCTTAAATGTCCATCTCTTCTCGCTATTCAGAGCCTTAAAAAGCTACCCTTACTGCTTTGAATCACCCTGCTGAGGTAACTTAACATCAGACTTGGGGAAAATAGCTTCTTTGAACCTAGCTTTTAGGACTCCCATATTCAACACACTATTGACATGGTATCAAATTCTGTACTGTTGCCTTGAGAGGCCCCTATACAGTGCTGCAAAACTACATCTATGTGCAGCATAACACAACCCACTCCTAATTATTTCTGCCTAGAGTAGCTGCTGCAGTTGGATTTCTTCTCTTTTGTGTTTAAGCCTCCAGTGGCGCAGTAGTGAGTCAGGCATTTGCCAGTGCTTAAATATCCAGTGCTAGGTGTTATAGAAAAACATTTTAAAGTTGTTTTTTTTTTCTTAAAGCAGAGGTGTGCAAACCTTGATTAGCTTGTTATACATCAGAGGTATGCAAATTATGTACCAAGTGTACATATTCGATCTCTTGCATTTACATACAACTTTTTGTTTACAGTATCATTTCACCTCTGTGTACTCTGACTGCTGTTTAGTAATTTCTGGCAGCCACTGTGCACCTTCAAGCTTGTGCTGTCCTAAGGTATAAAGCCAATGTCATAGCTCACTCATTTCAGTTAGGTTGTTAATCAACAGTTAGCATAAAACAACATAGTAAAACATAACAAAAAAACATTTTGCGGCATTTTTTTCTTCAGAGTTATAATCTGAGAAAGAGCTGTGGTTACTTGCAATGAGACCAGAGAGAAAAAAAAAAAACAAACCACAAAAAAACCCAACAAAACAAAAAACCCCCAACAAAACCAAACCACCAAAATTCCTGAAAGCTTCTGCTTTTATTCCTTAGAAAAATATTGCATGTAGAATTATGAGGCTTTTTAAAAGTTAACTCCTTGCTCTAGTCCAGTGGTAAGAATGACTGACAATACTTACTTAAAATAATCATTTTAATTGTCACATGGCCATACTAAATGTAGAGAAGGTACAAGGTTCTTGGCCATATTTATTTTCCTTCTGTTATTGCTTAGTTTCATTTTGCTACTCCCATCATGTCATTAGGCTGAACTTCTACTTAGTGTTTCTCTGACTTCTGGCTCATCACTGTTGTATCTTTACTTTCAGTCATAAAATAAAAGCTAATTGTCTAGATTCTCCTCAATCTTGAAATTTTTTTTCTATTTTTATCACTTTGTTTTCCCTCTGCTAGTTTGCTTCCTTTGCTTTGTTCATACACTTCTAATTAAAGTACTTGTTATTTTGATCTCAGTCACAGCCCATGTAAATTTTCTTTCCTATTCAGATTCATTCAGAGCTCACCTCTAAAGGATTCTTGGTTTGTCAGTTCACAATCTTATCTTCCCTCAGGAACCATCCTCAGACTCTTCCCTCTTCCCCTCATCCCATGTCCCCTCCCCTCCTTTTCCATTCTGGTTACATTACACACAGGCTATTTGTCTTCACTTATGAGGCCTTTAGTGGCTTATGCCTACCTTAACAAAAGGTATTTTTATATCTATACCTAAAGTCATTCTATGTTTAGAGCTCTCATTCTGTATAATCTCTTCCATACATGGGTAAGTGCCTATTCATATGATGTATATCTAATCAAGCCAGAATGACATTCTGTAATGTGCAGTTTTAGATTTTTAAAGCAAACATTTTGAGGTTTTAGCACATAGTGCTTATATATTCAGTTAAAATTATTCTGGAAACATCTACAAAGCCACTCCATTATGCTATTTTAAATCATTCCTTCAACTATCTACAAAACCACCATAATTCAGCAATTACCACAGAAACCAGAACCTGTTTTCTTGCATATTCCTGCATATCTGTGCCTAATTGTTTTAAGTTTTACAAGCTTTCTTTTAAGGGTGTCTTTCTAGGGGTCCCTTCTTCATGGGGGGAAGGGAGCTCCATGTTCTGTGGTGTCAGAGCATCTAGCACAATTTCTGGACCATAGCTACATCATTTAAATGTGGCAGTAAAAGAAATATATCCACATAATTTTATGTTGGCAGATGCATTTATAGCCTGCTGATGTTTATATTGCACGTCCCATCTGAACATGATCTACAGGGAACATGAACCCAGCTAGAGGATTTACTTTGTCACAGTTTCAGCTTCCTGTTCTGAAACTATTTCATTCATTCTTTCTTCTGTTGGCCAAGACAACAACTGTGACATAAAGTGGGATTTCACTTAATCCTCCTCCCCACTTTGCCCTCCTAAAAAAAAAAAAGGGGGAGGTGAGGGGAGCAAAGAAGCTGCAATCTCAAACCTAGCAAACTTGGAGACTTCTTGTAGAGCTATAAGATCAAATCCTTCCTCTCCTGTATATCGCAGGAAAGCTGGCCTTGCAAAATTTTTTTTGTATTTTATTTTTTGTCAGTGACCTGGTCCAGAATCAGAAAGAAAGAGGCAAAAAAATCTTACTGTCTGGATTTTGACTTGCATTTTCATGTAAATATATAAGGACCTTTATCCTAACTGTGATATGGGCACTCAAGATCGGAGCTTGAAGATGAAATATGACTACATGAGGTTAGAAAGAAGGACTCATTGCTTAAAGTTCCTCCCTATAGCCCACAGGGTGGCACAGTAGTGATTCCTGGAATGAAGCATATCCCTCTTTTGATATGCTTTATCCACTGTTTTACCTTCTGTGACTTCAGTGGGGGAAGTCTGTGAGGATCAAGAAGTATATATATTAAAAAGAAAGAGAAATAACAAAATGCAGAGTTTGTCATAACTTCCAGTAAGCTACCTCAGTTTTGTTGCTCCCACCTGTTATTTCCCTTTGGTGTCTGCCCAGGCAAGACATGTTCAGGGATAAAAGAAAGAAAGTAAGATTACTTGGAGTCGGGGGAAATTAATGTGTTATTTGCAACAGAGTGAAGTGCAATGCATTGTATAGAAGGTAGCTTTAATTAAAACCATTATTTCAGAAATAAAAGAAGTAGGTTGAAATCCACATGAAAGAAAGGAGGGAAAAAAAGTTACATTGTATTGCTTTTTTCTGTTTTAGAGACTGCCTACAAACTGAAGGCACTCTGTGCCAGGCTGTGCCTGGTATGTCACAGGCTCTGCAGCTAGATGAAGGCAACACTAGTCAGCTATAACCTTCTGAATTGGCTGCCTACATCATAGCCCAGGTTTCTGCAACTTTCTCAGCCTGCTTTATGAAGGAAGCACTATCTTAAGTCTACATAGTAGTAACTACTCCACCCTCCTCTCTAATGTACTCTCCTCCACTGGCACTTTTTTTCCTTGGGTTTATACTTAGGAAAAATATTTAAGAATAATTCAACGGTTACTCTTTGTATCCTTCTTGGACAAAGACTTTCAGGGTGTTTTGCATCACTGTGTTTATCTGCAGTCCTTGCTTCATTATGTTTTCCTGCATAGCTAATTCTTCTTCTCCTAGACCCTCTTAATGTAGGAACTAAAACTTCAGAGAAGGACTTTGTGTACAGTATTTCTTTACCATATGTTTTTGGGCAGGGAAATGCATATTTCAGCTTCCACTCATTTGCTGGCCAGGTAGCACATATAGAGGAAGCTAAGTAATAAAAGGGTTAAATATTTTACTTCTCCCAGTTTTCCCAAGATAACTTTTTATTTTTTGCCCTGAATGAAAGTATAGAGGAAATGTCACTATTGCTGCCTTATGAATTTCCTTTACAGAAATTACAATATTTGAACTGGAGTCTCATTCATTGTAATGTAAGTCCAAAGCAATCAGATACATTGTTCTAGATTTTACATGAGATGGGAATCTGACCTATAACATTAGTTAAGTAAACTAAGATCAGGATAAATAATTGTTCTGAAAAATATTTCAGACTGCATCTAGCCATCTGGATTGAGTATACCACCATCAATGTGTTTTGCAGATGTGAGAAGAAATTCCAGATTCTGCCAGCTGTACTGGCAATGGTGTTCTTAATGCCTTGAGTACTCCTTCCTTTCACACTAGTATGACTTGCAAAGCTTGACTCCCATCCCCAAAGTAACCCACCTATTTTAGAAGAGATCTTTTTGTTCGGTGGACATATCTTCCTTGAGAAGCAATGCTTTTATAACTCTGTAGAGAATTTTTTTTTTTATCAGTTATGTCCGAAATGGTTTGGTAGAGTGTAAGTGTTAAATAGATGAGCTGTGTTTTTTAAAATAAGAAAAATAGCTAGCTCTTAGGAGAGTTTTAATCCTGTTGGGAAATGTTGGGGAAGAGAAAAGCCAAATGAAACTCTTGGTATTAAGGTCTTCAAAGTAAACTCAAGCAGGTTTTTTTTATTATTAAAATTATAAAATTGTTTGCCTTTGACTCTAGAAAGTGAACTTTTGAGAGAACTCTCAAATCTTCATTGAGAAATTGCTTAGCTCTTACTTGGGCAAATTTCCTTTCAGCAACGTTGTGATCTCATCACTACTACAGTTATAGTATTCAGTTTATTTCAAAGAGGGACTTCTTGTTGATGTACACAGAATGAAAGCTTTGCTTGAGGAAGGGATACAAAAACTTGACTCAAAATTTTGAAATTTGAGGTCTTATAGTTTTACAGCAAGGGCATTATCAAGACAACTCTTTTTAATGAACAGAACAAAAAGCTATAGCCTGCAAAAGCCACAAATCAAGACTGATTTTGCCAATTAAACACCTACTTCACCACAGGTAGCTAGGACTTGGGACCTAACCTAAGATGTGTGGCTTTGCTTGTTCTTTTGCTTCCTGTGAGCATTTGTTCATTTACTGCCATGCAGATAATGCATTGCGTTTCACAGCACAGCAAATTTAATCAGGACATGTCATCATTAATTCGTACTGATATGCACTGATGGACAGGGTTTTCCAGGAGCATGACTAGCTGTTTATCAAAGGATCATCAATTCTGGAGAAGAAATGGTGCAATCCCCCTGTTGTTTTACAGCATCTGCTTTATCATCTGCTCACAGGAGCACCTTTTTTTTTTTCTTCTCCTCCTTCTCTGGATTTCCCTTTGTAGCTGTCACTTGTAGACAGCTTCATTTATTTCTGCTGGTTTCTAATTCCTTTAGGAGAGATATCTAAAATACACGCTTGATTTATGGAAAAATTTTGTGGAACTGAAATGGTTAACAATAGCAAGACAAGACTAAATACCACAATCTGCATTTGATTTCTGAGGCTTTCCTGTTATTTACAAAGTGTCTCTTGGAGTATGGTAAATAATTTCCAGTTCAAAGTGAATACTTCTAAGTGCTAGAAAGCCAAATTCACATTTATTTCATTTGCTAATGTTTCCACAATATAACACAGAGCATAAAAAAAAAAATATCTCTCATTGCTCTATACCTTAACAAGAGAGCTATTAGATTAGTACAGAAACTCAAAAGGACTCTCATAACAGCAGGTTAAGGGGAGGTATTCGTTGTTCAATCTTGCAGTCTCTACTATGGTAAAATCCTAACACCAAGCATAAAGGATTTCACCTAAGGACACCAGGGTTAACTTTTTAGCATGCAAAACTAGTTATCTCACAAGTGCATTGTTTTATTGCATTGGGGAGTTGTACAGTGGGAATAACTCTGAAAGCTAATCCTGGAGAATAATGATTTCATTTTAGTTGGACATACTGTGAATTACTTGTAAAAGGTAGAAGTAGCCCACATGACTTCCAAAATGAAATCATAATCGCAAATACTCGGAAGAAAGAAATGTCATGGAAATCAAAAGTATTGTCACTGATATGCAGTTAGGCACATCAACTTTAAATTCTTTCTGTTCTTGTTACTATCACATAGTCTAAGGCAACTTAAGGGATCTTCTAGAAGCAGTGACTAGTTGAAAACTTCCACTACTTTACCTATAAAATAAAGACTTATATGTTTTAATGCCTAGCTCTTTTTGAAGCTAAACTTCTCACATGTATAGTAATTACTTCATCTCAAGATACTTTATCTCATTTCAGCTGAAATAAGATATGATTTGTATCTGTAAATTATATTTAATATTTGAAATTATTATTTTTATACTATAGTATAAAATATTGACAAAAATCAAGTATCTGCAGGATTTTTTTTAAAGAGAGGGAAGATGTTAAGGATCTCTATTCAGTTTATTCTAACAAAATAGTCTTAGCATTACTTGTACTGACTTATGAAAAACTTGATCAAACAAATATATTTATTATCTGTCATTATTTGTACACTATCTTTTCATTCTGAGTGAGCAATGTTTACTTTGCCTACCAAAGCTGATGTAAAGGATCGCTACATTCACTGTTAAAATTAGTCTCCAGTGTTTAACATTGCCTAACAACTTCATGTGGTAGTGGAAAGGGGGGGGGGGGCGCGGGAATCAATGCCCAAAAGGAATTTTGGGGAAATAGATACTAACTCATCAACATTTAGGCACTGGGGACAGGTTCTTAGCTGACATAAATAGGAGTAGTTGCTTCAGAGTCAGTGGAGTTGATTTATTACCAGCTGAAAGACTAGCACTAGACCGACAATGTCGCAGCCCTGTGAAAGGACATGTGCTATTCTCAGTGAATACAAATGGGGTGGGCCTTTTAAACAGGTCTGAGTGGAGGTTTTGTACATCTAAGTGATTTGGCAAGTGGTCTGTTTTCTGAAGCCTGAAACGATTTGCAAATTTGGAGAAAGAATTCAGGGAGAGGAGGGGAGGGGGAAAGAAAAAGAAGATTTTTGGTAAATGAAGCTGTAAGGACAGGGTGTCTGTGCAACCCTTTTATCAAGTGGGATGGAACTAAGGGCACTTCCATGGTGAGAGTCAGCCTCAAACCTTGTCTGCCTGAAGGGACTTGTGCCCTCATCCTCCAGTTCCCATAGGAGCTCTCTATCACGAGGCCTAATATACTGGTGTGGAGGCTATCCTTTCCTTTCAAAGTTGCACTTTAAATGTACTTCAAAGCAAGCTTAGAGTATGTTTCTTAGTAAGGAATTAGTAAATAGACTGTTTGATAGTGAATAAATGTCTTGGGGCAAGGGCTTGGATTTCTCTTTGAATTGATGGGTTTCACCGAAGTTGTAATTAACTGAAGAAATGAGAAACTCAGTAATTTGTGGTAGGCTAAGAAGGTGCTTTGTGCTGAGCCCCTAGCCTCACCTCCCAGGGCTGCTGTTCCCTCCAGGATGGACAAGGAAAAGTACAGGAGAGGCTTCAGCACATTGGACACTTGGGCTGCAAGTGCTCAGCTGTAGTTTAAAGTACCCCAGTGCATAGAATGAGACCTTAAGTAGCATATTTGTTGTAGACATTGATAAATTCCAAGTTTTCTCAAGTGTATTTGATGCCATTGTCCTTCATAATACCTTCGTTTTACAGAAGCCATGGTGTGTGAACCGGGGAAGTATTGCCTGTGAAACATTTAGTTTCTTCAACTTTTTAAATGAGTAGTTATTTGTTGGCATTTCACAAGAGACTTGCAGATTATTGAATCTGGCCCTTATTTCAGCTAACAGCATTTAGCAAAAGAATAACACTTTATTAAATATATATAGCTATATATATGCATATTTATGAAGTGAAAACTGCTATAAATGTAGTAGCTATAAGTTTAAATGTAACTACTAATTAAGAGGTGTATTTTCAATGCCTAGAATTATAGGATTTGTCTTTAAATCCAACTTTTCCTCCCTTTAAAATAATCTTTACTGTGCTGATGTTGTCTTTGTAACTAAGAGGGAGGGAGGGAGGGTGTAAAATGCCAGAAATCCTTGAGCTGTATACTCATAATCTGGAATGTATTTAGAACTGTAGGCAGTTTTAATGATAATATTAATCTCACACCTACCCCCCCTCCCCATGCCCCCATCTCAGCTAACATTCAAATCCACTATTTCTTCTGGATTTGGTTTGGCAGTCACATCCTACTCAATATGAAGGCGTGTGAGAGAGAAAAATCAGTCTGCTAGCATACTATATTGGACCCAATTTCTTACTCATCTCATGGCACTAAGGCTTCTTTTATCTGCAGGAATGCCAACTGATAGAGCAAATGACAGATGAAACAGTCACTTGCAACAGTTTGGCTACAGAATTTGGGATACTTTTTTCCCCATTGTGAAATGCCCTTTGGTACTGGCAAAAAAAAATCCCAAACCAACCCAACAACAACAAAAGCTTGAAAAAACAGTCACATCTTGAAAGGCACTCAAATGAATTGGCATGCAAATATCATTCCTTTATACTATCACATGAGAACTGCACATATATTTTCCTAGATACACAAATTATTGAAAGCCATCAGTGACTGACTCATTAAAGAAAAAGTGTCCTTAGTTTTTCAAGGGCTTGGGTTACTCTTGTTAACTGATGGGTTTTTCTATGTAGTTCAGCAAAATGTTGAAAACCATAACAATTATACTGCAGCATAGAGAATACATACAATTAAAAAAAAATGTAGCATTACAAAATAATTTAGATACTTCTGGAGATCATCAGGTTGTAGCCTCCTGCTTAAAACAGGAGGCCTAACATCTCTGGGGTTAGACCAAGTTCTCATCCTGTTGAATTTTTAATATCTTCAAGGGCAGATATTCTGCTGTGTCTCGACTGCAGCGTCTGACCACCTTATCTGGGAAGATCCCTTCTTAGTGTTTAACTGGAAATTCCCTTCCCACAGCTTATGTCTATTGCCTCTTTTCTGCTTTGTGAGTTAACTTTCTAGCCTGTAGTTCCCTAGATCTGCCCTTCCTGAAAACAGGTGTGACATTCACCTGTCTCCAGTCCTCAGAGACCTCCCACATATGCTAGTCCATCCAGAGACTGCAGAAGAGTGTGTCTCAATGAAACTTGCTGGCTTTCTCAGCAGCCTCTGAGATCACTCAGTCTAGTCCCATGGATTTGTATGTCCAATTTGGTCTGAGTCTTTCACTCTTCATTTTAACGCAAATAATACAATTCCCAGTGATGTTCCCCACGACTTGGAAGCCAGACCTGAAAGAAGCCTTCACAAGTCAAAGCAAAGCAAAGACAACATCATGTTCCTCATCCTTTTCTTGTCTTCTGTCATTAACTTCTCTGCCCCAATCAGCAATGGGCCCACATTTTCTTTCTTTTTCTTCCAAGTACTTTTTGCATCTGTTGCCAGATGAGCTTTGGCTTCCCTAATTTTACTACTGAATGCCCAGGGAATGTTTTAATAACATTTTTTGGGTAGCCCAACATTGCTTCCACTTTCTGTACAATTTTTTTTGGCATTTGAGTTCTGTCAGGAGTTGCCCATTCCACCACACCTTCCTGTGCTTGACTTTCTGCACACTGGAACAGACAATCCTTGTACTTTCAGGAGACAGTTATAGAAGATCAACCAGCTCGCCTGCACCCTTCTGTCCTTGAATCATAGAATCGTCAGGGTCTGAAGGGACATCAGAGATCATCTAGTTCCAACCCCCCTGCCATGGCCAGGGTCACCTCCCACTAGATCAGGTTGCTCAGAGCCCCATCTAGCCTGGTCTTAAAAAACTTCCAGGGATGAGGCTTCCACCACTTCTCTGGGCAACCTGTTCCAGTGTCTTGAAGGTGGTCACTCAAGCGATTCTGCCTCCAAGTTTGACTTGACTTTTTGACTCCCTCATGTCTCTCAGGAACTTAAACCTACTGTTTCCTGCTCAATTCTGCCAAGGCTACTCTTGACTGCTACATTGCCAACCAACTACACAAGGAAAGCATACCCTCCCTGCAACTTCACCACCTCTGCAAAAGTTTGTCCCTGACATACTGCATAAATCTTGTGGATTCTTTGAGTCCTGAGATATGCCCATTCCAGCAGGCATCAGTGTGGTTCAAGTCTTCCTTGACAAACAGGACCTGTAGGTACAAGGCTTCTTCCACGTTTTTCAAGAAGGCTCTGTCCACTTCTTTATAAAATGGCCTGTCATCCATGGCAGTCCTCTAGTCCCAGAGTCATTTCCTGTCATGTCAATGTCTAACTTTGACTGACTCCGTAACTTTGTTGTCACTAACGTGTAGAGCACAAGTTATTTATTTACGTGTTTGTTTGTACATTTACCTTCCTTACCCTCTCTGAAAACCAGCTTATTCAGATTGGGACTTGCTTTAAACATTAAAACCTATGAATTTCAGTGTTTAAAACTTTGCTGTCTGGGATCTAGGTTAAAACACTTTTTTTTTTTTTTTTTTTTTTCTCTCTGTGGTCTGAAAGCCCTGAGTTTATAGTAGGCTGGTCTAAATTTTCTGAATGTGAAGAATTCTCCAGTGACACTCTAGTTCTCTCCAAAAGGATCTATATATAACTGATGCAAGACTGGGAAAGAATATACCAAAGTGTTATCTCAGAGATACACCAGGTTCATGTGTGAGCACAAGGACAATACAGGCATCAGGATTGCAGCCCATTGCAGTTGGGCTCTTGCACCAGGCTAGCCTATGTTATCTCAGGTTCCAGTCAAGAAATGATACTATGCAGGTAAAGCTTTTGTGTTTTTTATAAGGTATGGCCATGTTATGTCTTGAAAAATAATATCCTGTCTTATTTCATGAAAACCTAAGTTGTAAAGATATTCCTTGGATTTACCAGAATTTGGTCATCTTCTTCATGGTGAAACAACATGCAGTAATTTTTTATTGCTATGTTTCACACAACAAAATGAGACCAAAATATTGATTCTGTCTTGAAGGATCAAAATACTTTCATATATGGGTTCCCAGCAGAGTAACTTAATTTTGAAGCAACTAACAAATGGCAGTTTCATAGTCCTGTGTTTGCTTCTCTTACCTATTCTAATGCTCAAAGCTTTCACCTAGGTGTTGCTGAACATCTAGAAAAATCTGAGTGATTTCTTGGAGTAGCAAAAAGGTAGAGTTATTCAATTACATTGCAAAAACTGGCAGCAGTCTAAATGCAAGTGTTGACTCTGCAAATTTTAATGAGTGTTAAGATTCACTTGCAAGTCTCTAAATATACAGACCTCAGATGATATTGCCAGTGAATTTCTGAACTCTAGAAACAGTCTTGACATGACAGTATCCTTGTCACTGTCTGCACTCGGTGGAAAATTTGCTTTTTCTTTTTTTTTGAGCAAAGTCTCCTTTGTTGGGATTGTATTCTCTTAAATACTTCAAATAAAATGCTAAATATTTCCTCAGCTTGCTAAAATTAGTGAAAGCTCGTGGCTAGCTATGGAGATGGTATCTTGATTAATTATTTGAAAAGAGCATTTATGTGAATGCTTTCACTGCAGACAATGGGTCTATCACCATTCTCAAAGTTCAATGTTTTTAGGCATTTTGCTGTAATGGGGTTCTTCTTTTTAGATAAATTTCATGACCCAAATTTTTGTAAGTAACCAGAAGGTACTCAGCTACTACAGATAAAAATAGCAATAATTCTTTCTTCCCCTTCTGTAGAGGAAATAGCTCAATTAGCTATTTTTATTTGCTTACCTGTATGCATGAGAGGGTAGTTACCATACATGCAGAAGTTAGAGCCATCCAGGATAGTCTAGTGAACTTCATCGTCATCAAATAATAGCATTCTGTCAATATTTCAAGATTATTTTGATGTCTAGAAACTTATGGATAGGTTAAGTTTGTCTCCAGTTTTGCAGATTTAAAGGACTCCACGAGAGCTTTGTTTGGAAAGAAACTTCCTTGCATTTCAGCCAAGCCAAAACTTCCCTTTTAAATGCTTCTAGCCTTCATCTCCATGAGTTAGGTACAGAGAATAAATAGAAATCAAGTTACCTGGCTGAGCAAAGAAGCTAGTTTCCATCAAGGCAGATCAAATAGGGTTATTAGACACAGATAGGAAAGACAGGTTAAATTCATCTAGCATCAGTCAAATGAAACTGGGATCCTGGATGTTTATACGTTGATAAACAGCTGCTGGGGGGAAAATAAAGGAGTTAATCATTAGACTAATTTTATGTTCTTAACTCAATGCTTTGTCTTCGACCTAGGTCTTCTGCTTAGTAAAAAGCAGAAGCTCTTTGATGGCAGCAAGGACTTATTTCAGCCCATTTCTGAATTTGAACTGGAATGCATGTTAGTTCAATCAGAAATGCAGGCAACATCCAGCAAATTTTGGAGTACATACTGAAGGGTGGGTTTTTTTGTTTCCTGAAACTGAATAGTGAGAAAACTGGGAGAGAAGTGCCTGAGAAGGTGAACAAGAGACCTCAGGGAGAATTTGTTTGGAAGACCATATCATGTCATTAAAAAAATAAGCAACCTACCAAACACAGTAAGGCAAAGATCAGTGAGAAAACTAAGGCTGAGACTTTGTAAGGATAGGAACAAACTATTCCATTATTCTTCTTCTCCTTTCTATAACTGTTTGCCTACCATACTACCTGGAACCCTTTAATTCATGAACATCTGGCAATAAAACTTAGAGATTACCTTTCATGTTTTCATCATTTTCAGTCTGTAAGTCTTTGAGTGCTCTACTTCCATGTCTTTCCAAGAATAAATCTAAGCGTTTTTGAAAATTTTTGTGAGAGTTCATGGAATTGGATTTCACTTTTGTGTAACAACACAGATATTTAATCACTGCAAATGAGTTCCAGGTGTTGTATTCTTCACTGCTTAGGCTAAGAATAGCTTTCTAGAATAAGTGCACCTCAGCAACTTTGTTACAAGGTATTTTATTTGTTCATCTCTAAAAATGTTCATTTTATCTCTCACCTATGAATTGATTGGTAGTAGCATTTAACTATTCTGATTTTTTTCATTGAAGATGTCTTGCTGCTTCATACGAAACTGTATGAATTGCTTATGGATCCAGTAAACTCAGTTGTCCTTTGTGTTCATTAGAATAGTATTTACTATATGAAGCCTTAAAGTTTCAAAGAAGTTGCAATTATTTGAGAATATAAATCTAGAAAAATTGCAATGTGAATAAATAACTGTTTTCTAATAAGAAAAAATATTCCTAGAGATTTTTGGGTACTCTTTAACCCAATGTCTGTATCTTTTCAAATTTAAGATTCCTTTTCAAATAAGAATATTACAATTTTGGAAACTGTTGGGGGGAAGGGTGTGCATTCTCTACTTTTTTTAAACTGAGCCTTAGCACTGCTGAATAGAAACTTTCATCCTTAGAATTATTTGTTACATATTTCATCCCTTGTGTTTCAGAATCAGCTGCAGATTATTCTCTTTCTCAAGCAAATTTTTAAGAACTGTGTTGATTAGCTTGTTTATTATATGACTCAGTATTGTTTCTGCTCTGAATTTTAGCAGTTTTGTTTGGTCATTG
The DNA here is from genome assembly GCA_033124195.1 of Coracias cyanogaster. Lineage (NCBI taxonomy): Eukaryota > Metazoa > Chordata > Aves > Coraciiformes > Coraciidae > Coracias > Coracias cyanogaster. The sequence continues at coordinate 26,164 of JAVSBS010017933.1, forward strand.
GAAGAGAGCTAAGCAGTCCAGCTGCTGTCTTGCTATTTTGTACACTACATGCTCCACAAACAGGAGGTAAATCTTTAAGAGGAGCAGTGCTCAGAGGGAACTGATGGAATTCTCACATAGAATAGATTGAAGAGCCATGTGATTTTATTCTCTCAGTGTAAGGTTTTTTTTTCTTTTTTTTTAAATTTTTAATAATCTCTTTTCTAGGTATGAGTTACAATTTGACCAGCGTAAGGACCATCTCAACTCATAGCAAATTAGACAGCACACTGCAGTTCATCATTTTCCTTCCTACTCCCTCATCCAATGAGCAAGGAAAACATTGTGTCACCTCTTGGTGCGACCAGTTTTCTCTCTGATTTACTTGGCCTGCTGCTTGAGGCAGTGAGAAGAAGTGAAGCCAAAGTAATTCCTTTACTTCATTTGGTCCTTTCCCAGCTTTTTTGTAACTGAAGTCACAAAACAAATGCTGCTGAGGCAGAGGAGCATTATTTCCCTGGATAACGTAATAAAAGCAGTTATAAACTCCCCGTTATAAAGAGACAGTGGACTTCTCCTCCCTTGTGTTTGTAATTAGCCAGTGAGAATATGGGAAGCACAGGAAAAGGATCTGTGGAAACCATGAACTTGGGTTTTGCTATGAGCTTCTTTCAGGTCAGGAGCATAAGTAGGAATACTTCTATAGGGAGTACAATAAAACCAGTACTCTGTTCACTACTGAAGTGTGTGAATGTGTGTTGTGTGTGAGGGGTCTTTTTGTGGGGTTAGAGGCACCATAAAGGCACACTTTTCTCCTGGTGAATAATCAGAGGTTTGACTGGTCACATCATGGGCTTGGGGAAAGGACAGAAACAAGATGCTACGGGAGTGAGGCTGTGAAAACAGACAGATACACTCGACTGGGTGGCATTTACTAACACGTTTTCTGGTGTTCCAGCAGAATGGGGTTATCTGTTCACGTTACGATGTGTTATGAGTAGCAAATAAGTTTCTATTAGATTATTTAGTAGTTTGGTGGGTCTTTTTTAATATGTCAATGCTTTAGATATTAGACTCAATCTAATCTAACATCTGGCCTCAGTTCTTTCTCAAACTTTTCCTTCAACACATTTAGCACACAAGAAAAACACATTTTTAACTTGTCTCTGTCTTTATTTAGAACAGAGTGTAGTTTTGATCTTGATTTGTTCCTTTTCTTGACTTGGAAAAATGAGCATTTTGTTTTTTTTTTTCTTTGTTTTCTTTGGTTTTTTTTTCATCTGCCTGTAAACGGCATTTTTTGTTCTCATGACTTAAAAAACATTATACTGTGATATTGCTTGTTTTCTATCACATTCTTCGTATGCATTTAGGGCTTGTGCTAAGTGACAACTAGAGCATCTTGTGAAAGTAAAGGTTTCTGACAATCTATAAGGCAGATACTCATAAAGCAACAGCAGAAGGCCTCATTCTATTGTGTATCTGAAAGTTAATTGTTGGGATATTTCTAAGGCTTTCCCTTAATATCTCGCTTGTGAACATCAGATATACAAATGATGGCTACTTTGAGGCGAACCAATATACTTGACTCATATTTATAATGAAGTTGTATTTATTAAAAAAAGTCTTACCTATCAAAAGGAATTTGGATTTTTTTCATGCCAGCCAACTGATGTAAATTCATCTGGTGTCATTTCATTCAGAAGTTCAGGAAAAAAAATAATCATTGTTTACTGATTCTTTAAAAATTCCCTGTTGTGCTACTTGTAATAGACAGTTTCCACCTTGACTCTTTTTTTTCATATTCTATAAACTGTTTCTAGTTCTAAGATGAATACTGTATTGCTGGGTTTTTAATGTTTTTTATTTTTTTCCTGCCTTTTACTAGAGAAAGAGATAAATGTCTATATATGTGTGTGTTTATTGCACTTCGATATATGCACCCAGAGAGCTAATAGTGCAACCTACTGTATAAGACTAGGAAGTGGTCAGAAATTGTAAGAGAAGGCAGCCAGCAGCTTTATAGAGAAAAACCTGGAGTTAATGGTGGATAATATGTTGACAACAACTGATAAAAACAGCCAAGTAGTTTACCTTTAAACACAATCAGAATGCAATACCAATTAGGCTGACTTCAGACCCCTTATCTTTCTTTGTTTTGCAATCTAACCAAACCTCTCACCTTCCTAAATTTTGCATGATATTGCAGTATTCACCTAAATAGTTGGTTCCTTGTTTTGAAACAAACACAGGGAAGAGCATTTTCTCAGTCTGCAGCCTAAACATTTTCTACTGGACATCTAGATCTCCTCTACAATTAAATTTAGCAGCCTGCACAGATACAGCTCACATATTGCTTGTGTACATAGGTCACATGATAGCCTAGTAAGCTCTGTTGTAGTGTGCTTTAGTTCAGGAATTTTATCAACCAGACTAATATTTCTGAGAATCAAAGTGTACTATGAGAGTGTATCTTTTATTGGTCCCTTGAAAGAGGGTCAGAGGATGTCCATGGACAGTACAGTTGATTCTAATATCTTTTATAGCGGGTCACCTAATAGGAAAAGAAAACAGCACTAGTGTGAGTGAGGATGCAAATTCCCTGGACAGGCAGAAGTCTGTGCATGTCTCAGCATAGTAAGCACCATTTTCATGCAGTTCAGTTCAACTTCTTATGCCAGTGAATCTGCCACTAGTGTTGGTTAAATATAGTATATAAAGCAGCTGAGGAAACTGTTCCTTAAAGCAGAATATCACTTATGTTTTTTGTCTATGGAGAATTTTGGAGAAGAGCTTGTGTTGCTAGCAACACAGGAGAAGGGAGATTGGCTTTTGGAAAGGAAAATGTGCTTTCCTAAGGTTTGCCTTGTGATGCACTGAACTACTTCAATGAAAATTTTAGCCACAAGATTTCTAGCTGAACTATGGCATTGCTAAGAAAGTAATTATGTTACAAAACTTTACCTATTAAAAGTAAGCCAGGTTGGTCTCATAAATGTGCCGCATACATGTGTCATTCCCACTCATACAGCACAAGAACATGATGGACTTAAAAACTTCATGAATGTAACAGTGACTGCCTTGAAGTTTTTGACGACATTTGGCAAATTTTATACTCCCAGAGCAGGCACAGGAGGTACTGGTACTACCTCAGTTCAAGTTGTTGGTCTTGGGTACAAACTGGCCACTAATAATTGAATACTAGGCATGTCAAGCATGTTAGTATTGTCAGAGAAGACATTAAAATGTAATAAAAAATGAACTTCTAAAGTAACCAAAACTAAAAACCCAGATTCTTGGAGAAAAATTTTTATAATTATACTATCTTACTAGATGAGGAATAGAAGACAAAAAAAAATCCTTTTTTACTCTTAGTGTTCTTCTAAGTACTTGTCCTCAGTGACTGGGAACTGTCTCAGATCTCACTTCTTTATAATAAGCTAAGAAAATTAGTATACTAATTTGTATAACTGTTACTGCAGGCAATTGCTGACCTAAAACAAAACTAAATACCTCTACAAGTATTCCAGTTCAAAAGTACAGTATCACATAACATTTCAGATGTCTAACAATGTAACTAAATATTTAAACAAGATCTAAGTGAAATTTAATAACTTTAACAGAATACCTAATGACAATTATGTGTTTGTCTATGATACTTTGGTATACTGTCAATATTTTTGTGGAGTTGGGCACAATTCAGCAGTGGGATGTCAGTACAGGACTGGGGGATGGGGTCAACAGAGCCTTTCTAGTAGCAATGAAAAGGCATGCCTTAAAAGCAAATATTTAATTTACTTGCCATCAGACTGTGACACATACTTCAACTTGATTTTTGTGAACTCCCTGTATGTTTTGATTGTTATCATCCAATGGCTCACATTTGGTACCTCAAAACAGAAAGTGCTTGAACCCCAGAATATATGCACTGTATGAAAATTCTGTTTCAAAAAGGCCTATTCTTTGTTTTCCTCATCCTTTAAACTTTACCACTTGTGCATGTACAGCTTATTTCACTACTTGGGCAAGGTTTTGTTGAGTTAGAAACTTAGCAACAAGTTAGCGTGTTTGGGTTTTTCTTATTTATTTATTTTAGTGGATTTTTTGTTGTTCAAAGAGAAACATTCTCTACTTGAATACTTTTTTTTTTCACTGTGACACAGAAGATGAATCCAGGTACATTTTTGTTCTTATAGGTTTTGTGACTTATAAAGCGGAAGAGTCATTGCCTCTACTGTTATTTTGTCTGTATTTCATGATCTTTGATCTTTCAACCTTTACTCTGTTGCAAATCGAGTTTCCTCTAGTACAAGCAGCTCCTGAAGCATCCACTTTGGCCATGTTCATCCTACACGGTTTTCTTGAGGATGTTCACCCTGAGGTTTCACAGATTCTGAAACAGGAAGCAGTTTAGCGAACTGTATTCACTGGAAGTGTCAAATGTCCTCTGCTTAGAAAAAGACAACTGACCTAAGCCATATTGCCACCCAGGTGGAAATAACTGGTCCTTTACTTTTCTTGCAACACTACTACTTTCAATGTGTGTTTTATATGAACAAAGTCGAAATTTTTACTTAACATCCATACACAATTTATACTTAAATATGGTCAGATATGAGTAATTCAGTACTAGCTCTCTTATTTGTGCATTGAAGTAAGGAGGTAGGTTAAATGAGTTGCGTATTTCCAATTAGCAAGCTGAGGAGTCATAATATCGAAGTTACCATTTAAGCTATGTGAATGATGACAATATACCCAACTTTGAAAATAAAGCAGCTTTGTTTTTCTTATCACTGAACAGGGAAAGAATAAAGTTTGAGCTTTTTTTCCAGAAAGGCATATGTATGTTTTCCATCTGCTCGACGCAGAATCAGAACTTGCAGAGGTGCATAACTATTGCTTCATCTCTGTACTTTTCAGTGAATAAATACTGCTTATAAAACCTCAGGCAGACAGTCAATAATGGTTGAATATTAGGTAAGGCTACAATGAATGTCTTCATAAATTGATAGGTTGGTGGTAAAGAAGACAAAAAATTCTGAAGTTCTGAAAGCTACAGAGAAGATTTTTTGAGTATTCTGTAGAGATTGGAGCCAAGTAATTCATGGAAAATCAGGTAGTTGCTTACCCCTTTAGGAGACCTAATACTAAAATTCCATGTAACTCTTAGAAATGTTAAAGAACAGTTATGTTGACAGCATTCCCTTGTCCTAGAGATTCTTGTTTGGATCTATGTACAAACTTATTTTTACTTGTTAGTCCCATTCAAAATCAAGATGTTTGTTAGCTAGACATTTATGAGTTAACACTTTGTACTGGAGGAAGTTTCTTTTAAAAGTTCCAAATGTTAAACATGGTACCTTAGAGCTAGATATATATGCCAAGCCTAGTATATGAGAAAGCAGAGTAACAGTAGAAGTCACACTCTGAAGTGGGTTTGGACCATGTAGAACCCTTTGTTTCTAATTCTGTGCTTTAAACTTTTGTCCTCTATTTATAGTAGTGGACATACCTTAAAGCTAATATTTTTTCGTTATGGCACCTAACAGGCAGGTTATCTGTTTCTTTGTAAAGCAGAGTGAAAGACAAAGAAAAAAAATCTAAACTTAAATGCTTGAAAATCTAGGCAGAAAGACCATAGTCTAGGGTCACACTGGAGAGCTTTGTTGTTATACTGGATGTTTGGGGGTTTTTTCCCTCCCTTTGGGTTCACAGCCATTTGGTCTGGCTGCCAAGAATATTAGAGAATCCTTATTTATCCTATCTGCAATGGGTACAAGATGTAACGTTGTTTAGAGTTCATATGTGTTTTTTCTTGGAAAGTTAGCAGCACAACAAATAACCTACTGCAGAATAGCCTTTCTGTCCATTTCTGAAATGTTTTTAGAAACTTCTCATTGCTCACCTGTTTTGACTTCCTTCTCAGCAAGCTGTGGATAGCAGAATATGAATTAGTGTTGTTTTGTGCCTCGGCAGCCTTCTTGACTGGTGCCCTTTACTGTTCCATCAGGAAGTTGTGAATGACTTGTGTAAAGCAGTATTTTCAAGTGTAGAAAGGTCCTGAAACCTACTTGTACACCAGCACCAAGGTAAAACTTTGATTCGAGTGCTGTAAAATGTATAACTGAAATCCATGCTGTGGATTCCTTTATAATTACCTTGTCCATTAAAAACTATCCTGATCCTTGACTGATAGGTACTAGATATAAGATATTGTTTCTAGGAATGGAAAAAAAAAAGCATATATTCATCCTTTTAGTATGAAAGAAGTGTGTTATAAATCTGAACATTCCCTAAGCCTACATAATTAGAATATCCAAATATCACTTAGTCATGAATTACTGATGTCTTCATAAATATGAAGAAAAGGAGTCTTAATCATTACCATCCTCTGTTTGCATAATCTTCAGGGGACATAAAGGGTCTCTTGAGGGGGAAAAAGCCTAGAGAGGAAGGCAATTTAGAGAGAAGATAACTGTTGTTTTAAAAGGCAATATTTCTACCATTGGGAATGGGCCATTTAAGAATATGGTGAGGTGGCTTTTATCTGTTGTACTTACCAACCGTTATAAACCAGTTGTTTCTGTACATCTTTTTAACTTGGGCCTAGACATGGTTCAATGAAATATATTCATGCTCATTTTCTTGAATATGCAAGATTACTTTGCAAAGATATAAGAGATATCTACCTTAAAGAGTTGTTTAGGAAACATAGGAATGTCCACATTCTAGCACATAAAAATCATTAACCTGCTAAGAGGTATCGTTGTGGAGAGTGTCCACAGGAAGATGATACCTGCTTGATAAAGAGAAGTTCACAGCTATTTGCAGTTGCAGATGAATCCTGTGTGGGGCAGATAAGACTTCTATAGAAAGTAGAGAACAAGGCTATGTTTATCTCTCCTTTTTCTCCCCCTCTTTTGTTTTTTTTTCTTTCCTTTCTATTGTTGAAAGGTAGCAATATATTACAGAATTTTCTAGTATGATGATGCTACTCTGAATCAATAAATGAAACCTCATGTTACACAAAGGATACTGAGCATTTTTATTTTATAATAGATTGCAGAAAGTGACCACACTTTGCATTTCCTGCCCTTACAGTGGTTTTTGGCTTTCAAAGTCTCCATCAATATAAAGTAAAAGTCAAGTGAGATACAGCATGCAGTGAAGAGACATGAAAACTAACGATAAGGTAGGAAGCAGACAGATCTATACCAAGGTTTGAGTTACAGTCATATCTCTGTCTCCATGTATGTTGTCACACCACCCCCAAATGCTGGCAGCTCCTGCATACTGAAGAATAGTACTCACAAAAGATGTCCACTGGAATTCACGTTACCATATTGCATTTAATTAACTAGCAAAACAACCTGAAGTAAAATTAAATTAAAGGTCTCACTTAAGCCAAGGAAGGTGTAAGGTTTTAAAGTTAGGTTTGTGGCATGGTGTTTCATATTGCAAAGGTAACCTACATCCCTTGCACCAGATCAGTTACGGCTAGCTTGTTCTTTGACATTGTAAAAGCCTTGAATGGGCCTGTGCCTTAAGCAGAAGTTCTCTTTTAGCCAAAGTAAATTTACATCATCTGCAAAGAGTTTGTATACCAGATACATATTGGCTGAAATGCATGATGTACAGTATTCCTGGAGCAGCATACAAGCTCACTCTTTCTCTTTATTTGGATGGGTGAGATAACAGTTGTGAAGTTCTCTTCCCACCCTGTACTTTTCAAAAATCCTAAAAAAGATGTAGGAAGCTGCTTTGGAGTGCAGAAGGAAGTTTTTACTTACTTGCTTTCTTTTATTAATGTAATTTTTGTGTGTGCATGTGTAATCCAAATCACAACCCATCAATCAGCATTTCTACTACAGAAGCAAAAAAAGCCCTCATTCTGGAAAAACACTAGCATCAGATATCTGTTCTTAACTGGCAGAATACATTGGAAATACAAAGTAAATTTTCATACTGAACTTCTCCATTTCTGTTGTTTAGACAGGCTAGCAACATAGCCTATCTAAATATGCTGAATATTTACATTTAAAATACGAAATCAGATATTAAATATGTTGTCCCTTTCCTTTCAGTAGTCAAATTGTGTATAGACTTCTTCTACTGACATCATAACAGCTGAGAAGTCAAAGGAAGTGTAGGAGACTAATCAATTACAGTATCAATAGAAGTATGTGAACTCTGCATTTGGCATCTTCAGCAAACATTTAAAAGTTACTTTTCAGAAGTGTAAGATACATTCATTGACATGTATGGAATACATCTATGAATAGACTTGGTCCAATGTAGTTTTGAATCATTACTGGATGTCTATTTTCATGGTAATTATGTCATATAACTTATAAAAGTTCAGAAAAATATCTATGGTGCAGATATAGCTTTCTTTAAAATGCTCCCTTTTTACAGTATATGTATTTTGTACCTGTTATAAGTTCAGTTGCATGAAGAGTGCTGTGGACCTTAAGCAGTCTATTCACATGAGTAAAGCTACTGACATAGTGCAAGATCAAGTCCTGAGGGCAGTAATCAATGGTTACTCTGTACAGCTAAAAGATCAAGAAATGAAGTGAGGAAAGAAAAAGTGTGTTTATTTTATTTTATATTTTTAAGAGGCTGGCTCAGAGTAAACATAATAACTGCTCTACAATCAGAAATATGTCAGTAAACAACAATTGGAATTAGAACAAAATCCTATTTTTGGCTAACTTTCATGTCAGATTTTAGCTTCTTGGAAAAGCAACTGCCATATGAAAAACAAAGCTACTGTAAAAGATTAAAAAGGTAAAGCTGATAACTCAAAAATCCAATGGAATATCTATTTACACATACTGTTCTCAAGGCTAAGGAGCTTCTTCTAGTAAATAGAAATTTATGTCATAGTTTCTTTTTCTATAGTTCAAAACTGCAATAACCTCTTTGATTAATTTACATTATTACATCTCAAATATATTGTAAAAATAAACAAAAAACAAAAACATTTAAAATGTAGATTTTATCTCTATGCCACTTTAAAATCCCAGATACAGGTCATGCTGATCTTCATTTGAATGCAGATAGTTATAAATACCTATATGTGAGAAAGTCTATTGTCCTTGTACCTGATTTTTAACTTCCACTTCTGTAGTAAGAAGATGATACCTGCCTAAACAATAAGAAAATATGGTGAAGATTGTAAGACTATTGGATAAGTTTGCATTTGCTCTCATGGAAGAGCATGTAATTTGCTTTCATTATTATCCTACATGACTGTAGACTATTTGTATTACTATTGAAATGAGTTCCATTTTATATTTCTATCTGCATTATCTCCCCTTGTGTTTTACCCACTTACCTTTACTCTGAGGGCTAGAGGATTAGTTGTGTGCAAAGATGGAAGAATTGAGGTTGTTAAGTATAGAAAACAGAAGATTTCAGAGAAATGATAGGGTTTCTATATGTAAAAAAGTTGATGCTAAAATATTTATTTATTGTAGCCTGACAGGTTTTATTAAATCGATCCTTGTAACTTACCATTCACCATCTAGTTCTCTCCTAAGTGTTTACATATTCATTCGTTACTTAAATTTGACTGGGTTAGAAGAAAAGGTAGTCATCACAGTCATCAGTCCACAGAGAAACAAAAAAAAAGATAACTGACATACGAAGCATGGCCTTCCATTCCTGTCATGTTTTTCTGTTGATGCATCCATTAAGCATTTTCAGTGGTGTAGTCAGTGCTGCTTTGCTGGACCTTCGACCTACCAGTATGGAAGACTTGTGGCATGCACTTGACATTAGAGACAATGCCACTAACTCTGAGAGGAAGTGCTTTGATTTAGCTACACTTGAGGCCCTTGCAATATCAGAAAGTTTAGTCCTTTTAATCACAATCATTTGCTATCTATAATGCTGATACCAATTTCTTTGAATCAGAAATGTTTTATTGTAGAGTAGCTCCCTGAAAACTTGACTGGGACAAAAAGCCAAGAACAATTTGTCTCAGTTAGCTACAAAAAATTGAAAATAGAAGAAAAATCTCAGTTGAAAGCTGTGTTAGATTTTATATATCAGTGATCTGAAGAGCAGAATTCAGAATTTTATCACCTCGGGGTTTTTTGGCATTCCTTGTCCTTCTTGTCTCTTACAATTTGACTATCTGTTCCCTAAGATTAGCGCCTCCAGTCCTGAATTAAAATCTGACCACAGAGTTGTGTGTTTCTCCAATTAGAAAGACGTATTTCAGGTTTTTGCCTGAAGTAGGCACAACTTGTATCATATGTTTACAATAGCAGCATGTAATTACACAAGTAATAATTGCACTAGCAATACAATGTCAGTGGGTAAGATTTTATTTTTTGCAAGGTGTGGAGACTGTAGAAGCCCAACATTACCATCAGCTGGTCATGCACCTGAAGACTAAGTGCACCCTATTACAGATCCTGTAAAGAATTATAGAAATTCTTGTGGATTTGTTATTTACAATTAGCAAGTCCTATTACCCCAAACAGGTGTTTTACAGGTATTTGACTATTCTAATATAGCATAACTTTCCAGGAAAACCTGTTATTCTGAATTGCATTACTGAAAGTTTAAATGTTAACTAATAAGGCAGCTTTGTTTTAAAAATGACTATTACGTTTCTATAGAGCCATTCATTAATGTGCATTACATCTATACAAAAATCAACTATATTTTGTTTACCTCTGTGCTGCTATATTGCGTATTTCCTCGAGGCATTTCTTTGGAATAATTGATAAAGCAAAAAGATGAAACATTGAGAGTATAAGTATTGAAATTCACATTCAAGTGTAGTGACGTGACATAATCTGTAGTGGTTACTAGTCTCCAACATGATGAGATGTCCTTGAGATAGGAATATACGTCTAACACATCTAAGCCATTTTTATGCTACTACATTGTTTTTCCAATGGAATCCAATTCACTTTCCTCTGCATATCCTCATCAATTTACTACAGATGCCCAGTGAAACAGAGGGCCATAGGGCTTAGTCTGAGAGAGGGAGCATCTTCAGAACAAAAACTTCACAAAATTGCCTGGCCTCTCTTCATTTTAGCCCTCTCCTCCAGGGAAACAGTATTTTTACTGGATTATTGATATGAAATTGCCTCTCTCACCATGTGCATTCTCAGTGAAACAGTAACAAGCTTCGTATTGTGACTGGTTTATGCTGTGTTAACAATTACTGAAAGTATGTCTATAATATGAGAAAAGCTGAGGTAGTTGAATATTCAAAGCTAATGCTTATGCTCTCTTCTTCTGTCCTCTTTGGCTTAGGATTTTTTTTTTTTTTGGGGGGGGGGGGGGGGGGGGTGGGG
>JAVSBS010017934.1:0-17231 GCA_033124195.1 Coracias cyanogaster
AACAGGAAAGAAGACTGACCACCTCTTGCAAGGAAGATAGCGATGGAATTAGAACTAACCAATTAGAGAGCTATCTAACTGGGCTTCATGAAAACAATTGTAAATCACAAGACTAACAGCATGTAAGAGTATATATAGTAGCTAACTGCATGAATAAATGATTCTGTTTGCACCAGCATTCGGGGTCTGTGCCTCATGCACCACACATCTCCCACTAAAGCAGGTTGCTCAGAGGCCCGTCCAATATGATCTTAAAAGTTTCCAGGGATGGGACATATACCACCTCTCTGGGAAACCTGTGCCAGTGTCTCACTATCCTCATTATGAAAAAATTCTTCCTTATATCTAGGCTACATCTCCCCTCTTCAACAGCATTACCGCCTGTCCTGTCACAACACGCCCTGCTAAGAAGTGTCCTTGTCTTTTTTATAGGCCGCATTTAAGTACTGGAAGGCCACATTAAGGTCTCTCAGGAGCCTTCTCTTCTCCAGGCTGAACAACTCCAAATCCAGGCTGAACACCCCAGTCCATTCCCCGCTTTCCTACAAAACCACATCATAGCCACAATAAACTGTAACTTAAAACTAGTTTAATTTCTTAGTTGCGGCTCCTACAGAAGTATACGCTGGGACATGAGACTTCGTACTGTTGTTTTAATTACAGGCTTTTATAACAAAATAAAAAGCCAGAAACTGAGCTCTTGGAATCTAGTGCTTTTATTGAAGTTTTATAGTGACATACAAAATACAGTGTATTATCAAGACGCTTATAAGAATGAATAGAGACACTACAGCAAGTGCATAAGAAATATCAAAACAAATTGGCATTGAAGGCACAGGCTCCAAGGGAATTCTGTCCAACTATTTAAAGAAGGAACTCTTGAAAACTGCTCTCAGTAGTCTGTCTTCTGTGAGTTACTGCTCATCCTTTTTTAAAAAGAAATAGCTGGACAACTGTTACACAATAACAGAAATATAACTACCAACAAAGCCCCTGTTGGATTTAAAGGACAACTGTTGTACTTTTCGCAGAGAAAGTGAAAAAGTAGGATGGTTCTTCAGAGTACTATCTGGGGAGAAGGATTCGTTAGTTTAAAGACAAGCCAAAGTCCAATTCAGCACTACTGCAGATGCTGTTGGAATACACCTCTTTTTGCAGTTCTCTCCACTTCAGTATCTGGTCTGCCAGCTCCCCCACCTCCGTCGCAAGCACCTCTGTTTTTGTCAAGGCAACGTCCTGAAGCAGAAAAGAGTTGGATTTCATCTATACACATCCTGTCAGTCTAGCAGGGCATAAAAATAACCCAAAAAACCCAAACAGCATTGGATTCTTACTGCTGGAGGAGACCAAAGGCTCAGTTCTTTCCCTACTCACCATATTCTTCATGGTGTTCGGTATCTCAGGGATGCTTCTTACAGTCTGCAAATGGCTTTCAAGCTTCTCAATGAAAGTCGCAGACTCAGTCAACAACTCTACTACAGACCTGCAAGCAAGAAACGTGCCCCCTACTCATACATTGTGCAAAACGATGAGGATTTAATACTTGCAAGCTCATATTTCTTTCCCCTCTGGGTTTTCTTAGTCCTCTTCTTCAGTTCTATGCAAGTTCCTGACCATCTAATTAATTTCTCTGCAATGACACTTCTTTTATGACTCTCAGCAACAAGTAAGGTGGGAACATGCACTTCTTCAGTAATTGGAGTAGATTTTTAGGATGTAAGAAGAAGTGCTATATTTTTAAAACATTTATTATGCATGTCTGAGAATCATCCACACACTTATTCTGAGCAAGTTGCAGTGGAAGAAAGACCCCAAATGCTGAAGTAACGATTCCTACCTATGGAAAAGCACAATGAACCAAGCATTTAACACACCTGCTTAGAACAAAACATCATAAATTGTTCTGTAATCTTCAGGAGACAAGACCACTAACCTAAGCAAATACTCATAATACACATCACTACCCTTCTATGAATTTAGCAATGAGTACTAGCTTTCAGCTGAGGTTCTGCTACCATTTTTTATTTCTATTCTTATCACTGGAAAAGTGAATGAAAGCATGCAAATTTCACTGCCTATTAGTTCAAATTCATTTGGACAAATGCAAACAAAGAACACATTTTCTATATGCCTACTTGTGGAAAGTAGCCTCAATAGGCAGGCTTTCTTCACATATGGGCTTTATCAATCTCTTTCTAAGAGCCCTCTTCTTTTTCAGTACAGCTTCCAAGTGTCTGTTCATATCTTGCAACATCTCACATTTTTTGCCTATAAAATAAAATTGCAAAGTTGAACCTCTTGTACTGCTAAAACAAGAGCAAAGTTTTTTCTGGAGAAAGAAAGAAAAGGTCTGATCTGTGGCACTGGGCTATTTATACTCAAGAAAGATATCATTGATCAGAATGACTTTTTCTGGAATATACAGGACTTCTCATCAGCATGCAGCACCTCAAAGTTATAATACATACTTTTCAGAGGTCCAGCTTTGTTAATTGTTTCACATTATCTAGTTTTAGGTAAACCGTCTTTGAGATGAAACCGACTTCTTAAATTATACCATGGCACTCAAGTATTAACAGCATACTTCACTAGTCTAACATAGTAGCAGCAAGCTGGAATGCTTTTATACCTCCTTCAAATCATAGCAGGAAAAGCACAAAGTAATAAAAGAAATGAATGCATATGCTCCTAAAATACGAAAATAAAATTCCAAGGGGCATACAGGTGCAGCAGAAATACAGTGAATTACTGCAAAACCAGCAAAGTTGCACAGAGGCTGAGGGAAGCAAATCAGATTACTGATGATCTCAGAACTCCTGATGCTCCGCTGACCCTGGGGAGCTGACCGCAACCCTCCTGCCACTTTTTTGGGGAATGAATTATGCACAGAGCTTCTACTGACTTAGCAGAGAGTGCAAGCTCAAGTAGCATGAAAGCATTCTATCTCTAACAAGCTATCCCATGCAGTAACTTCTGGAAGCATCACATACTCAGATAAAATGTTAATCTGATGATGAAGTCACTTAACACTCTTGGTTTTTCTAAGGTACAGCCGCACTTACCCAAGTAAAAAGGGTGAGCGATGTCTGCTGTCTCCTTCTCCAGCTGCAGAATTTCAGTTTTCAGTTTCATCTACCACAACACCAAATGAAAATACATTTTTAACATACTTAACCAGATACTGTTGACTCTCTTGGGGTGGGGAGGAAGTAGAAAGGGAGAAAGCAAGCATATACAGAAGAGCATGTTGCCTTACTCTATGCAGTTTCTACTAGGTGGGGCTTTTTGGGTCAGTAGGAAAAGACTAAAAAAACCTAAACAATTTGATGATTTATTAGCAATTTGCACTGGAAAAGACAGATCCTGCAAATCATTCCTAAAGCACAGAAACTTACATCTCCTACAAAGCAGTTTCATAGTCTATATTCTACCAAAGAACGTCTCACAGCCCCAGGCTCCCTCTTTCTGGCAAGGACTGGTTTGTGTTTCGGCTGTAGGAGAATCCCTTTCAGGTGAAAACTCCTAGCTTTAATTCTTTCAAATGATAAACCAGCACAAAAGCAGCAGACACCTTCCTGTGGCTGCAAGAGTTGTGGTCATTTGGATACACAAGACCAAGGAAAGCACAGAAGAAATATCAGTTTCTCAAAACACACAGAACTGTTGCTTTGCTTTTCTTTATCACTAACGAGAGGACAAAAATAAACCTGCTTCACTCATAGCATACTGAGCATCTGTCAGACTGAGTACTTTGTATGTGAAACCTTCTAGCAAAGGAGGCTAAGTAGTCACTGCACTGGAAGGAGAAAACTGTTTATTCCTTCTGCCCTTCAATATAGGATGCTGTCAGCTGTTTAACTCATTCTTCAAGAAAGTCATAAATGGTGAATCTATCACACTGTTTTGCAGTAAGGCTTTGTAGTTGCTGGAGCCCATATCGTGCAACTTAATAAACAGCTTTTGTACTAGCGAGCAAACGCTGAGGAAACATCATCATAAAACACAAGCCAACAGCCAACATGACTGAGGATACCTCTTGCTAATCAGCAAAAGTCTAGTCGCCTGTAAAGAAACTTTTTTTTTTTTTAATTGAAGGCAATTACAAAATCTTATTTGTTCTTCAGGAAACTTCAAGTAACACTTCAGTCAACGATGCAGGCTGCTGCATCTTTCCAGTTACACCAAAAACTTTTGTTTCGTCATTTTGTTTCTTTTCTTTATGACATCTCAGTCCACTGGGAAAAAATGCCAACTGTTAAACAGCTAAACTGCTAAAAAAACCCCAAAACATGAAACAATAGCACATGGCCATCCGATACCTCATCAGGTGCCATGTATTACCTCCAAGTATTGAAGTACGGAGTGTGCACTGACAAGAGTACAGGCTGTACCTCATTGATTTCAGCTTGACTGTTTGCCATTTTTTCCATCTCTGAGAATTTCACAAAGCATGGGGTTTTTCTACAGGTTAAATCCAACGTCTCCTGTGAAAGGAAAACAACAGGGAAAAAATGCAGTCAGCAGCAAGAGCCAATCCTCGAGTGGCTTTTTATAGTCTAAAGTTAAACTCTTGAACTACACAATACAGTTAAGTTACACCTGAAAACTCATTAAATGCATAGATTGTTTGGGGAAAATAAACATGAGTGAAAATTAAATTTCATAAAAGGCAGTGAGAGCACTCTCAATACTGGCTTGTATATATATTGGACATATACTTGTCCAATACTGGAACGCACTGGAGAGTATAACAAACCCCTCATGTCTAACTGCAGAAATATACACACCAGAAGGTATAGTTACTCAGAGAATGGTTTGGGTTGGAAGGGACCTCTTCCAGTTTGAGCCCATTACCCTTTGTCCTATCACTCCAGGCTTTTGTGAAAAAAAATTTGTGGCCTTCCTCTGGACCCTCTCCAAGAGATCCATGTCCTTCTTCTGCTGGGGGTTCCAGAGCTCGACACAATACTCCAGGTGGGCTCTCACGGGAGCCGAGCAGAAGGGGAGAATCACCGCCCCCAGCCTGCTGGCCACACTTCTTTTGATGCGGCCAGTTCCATACTCCCAGTATAGAAACCTGCCATCGGCCCAAAACGCAAGAAATCCCGCAATAAACGCAGAAAACTTCTCTGCCTTCCAAACCAACAGGCACCGACGCCGAGAGTAACGCCCTTTAGCACTTTCAACCGTCTCGAAGCCGCGGTGCGGCGGGTGAGGCCCTGAAGCAGAGGCTAGGCGGGCCAAGGCCGGGCGCTGCCGAAGGCAGGCCGGGCGGAGGAGAGCTGCGGCCAGCGCCGGCGCCACCGCTCCTCCAAGCCTTTACCCCGGGTGCGCGTTGTACCGGCGCTGCTCTCCTCGCCGCCGCTCCGGGCCCCGTTACCTGGCTGACGACACCCTTCGCCAGGCACCGCGCCAGCAGCGCGCCCGCCGCCGAGGGCTGCCCCGTCTCCCAGGCCGCGCCGCTCCGCTCCTGGCCGCCCATCGAGCCTCGCCCCCGGCTCGGCTGCGGCGCCCTGGGCGCGGCTGTCGCTGAGGACGGGAAGCAGCGGCGCTTCACCGTGCCCGCCGTCCGCGGAGCCCGCCCGCCGGGCGGGAGGGAGGCCGCCATGTTGGGTGTGGCAGGAACCGGGGGGGGACAGACACGCGTCCGCTTCCGGGGGAGCCGGCAAGTGCCGCGGGAGCGTCGGTTGTCTCAAACGGCGGAGGTTCCGCCGCCGCGGAGTCTGTGCAGGTGGGTTGGGCCGGGCCCGGCTGTCCCCGCCGGAGTTCCCTGCGACGGCGGGGCCGCGATGGGGCCGGGGCGAGGTTGAGGGGTGGGGGCCCGGGGCCTGCAGCGGGTCGTTGCCGGCGTCCTCCCTTGCCGAGGGTCCTGCCGGCCCGCCTCTGGGCGGCTGCGCTTTCTCCTGAGGTCCTCGTCCCGCGTGTTCCACCGCTTTGCTCCCCACCTCCCGTCCGCGACCCTGGCACTCACTAATCCTTCGGCCTGTAAGCCGGCTTGTCCTGGGCAGTAACGCCTGCTGGAGCTACGGGGATGGATGTCGTGTGTCTGTGTCGAATCTCTGACTGAAGCAAATGCTTCCAAAAAAGCAAATAAAACTGCAGGACTGGCAGCAGGCCAGTACCGGTAGATGCCGCTGAAATCGCGGCCAGTGTGTGTGGACAATCTCCTTACACCACTGGGCCCTGAAAGGGGCAAAATGTGTAAAGTATGCCATTTTTCCAGTTGGTTTTAACAGTGGATGTTGCCTCCTTTCAATATTCAAACTGCTATAACAAAGTGCCTTAAGTGAGGTATAACTTTTAAGTTCTAGATTTCAGTTATAAGGGAGACAAAAACGCAGCAGTGGAATGATTTGGTGTGTTGAAACGCTTGTAGTGCTGAAGGCCATACACATAAAATGACATTTTACATTTGTAAGAAACACAGAGACTTTGGATTGCTGTTCTCTGAGTGCAGAATAACTGAAGGAAACTGGCTGAGACTGTCACTAAAACTCCATACACTTGACAGAGAACTGCTAGGATGGGAAACAGCGCATTAAAAGCCCACCTGGAGACTGCACAGAAAACTGGTGTGTTCCAGCTGACAGGAAAGGGGCTTACAGAGGTAATGTAACTGGGGAAAACGTGGCTGCTTTTGTGTGCGACTGACACTTCTGGAGTGTCAGTCCCACCTCATTGTCATAACGCACTGTGTACATGTATATATCATAAATAGTGATGGATAATATTATTTCAAGAATTATTTTTTCCTTTTTGCAAAGCAGACTTTTGCTTGCACTGTCTGCTGGTTGAGGATTTATCTGTCAGGGTGCTTATGTGCTTATGAGCTTATGTTTTAGAGTGGATATGTGTTCAAGAGGTACTAGTTATGTTGCTTTGCTTTTTTTTTTTTTTTTTTAAGGGCTGTAAACTTGAGGGAAAAATTTTATTACCCTATTGTTACCTAGAAAGATGCTCTGCAATTTGTCACGTTTAGATACTTACACTGTATTTAACTGTAATCATATGAATAGTCTGTACAGGCTGTTCAGATGGCTGCAAGTGACTTGGAGTTTATTATACCAGAAATTGTCTTGAGTTTGACTCAGTTGCAGAAAAACACATAATGTCCTGGAACCGTAAGTCAAGTAACAATTCACAGGATAGCCAAACTACCTCTATATTGCAGTAATTTTTCAAGACTTTTCTAAAGTATCTTCTTCCACTATCCTACCTTCTCTATTCCCTTTTCCTCTGCCAAACCAAAGGAGAATCAAACCCACTGGCCTATTGACCAGGACTTGCTTATGGCGGTTGTCAGGTTTTTCTATTTTTCAGCTCAGTGCCAAGGGTAGATTAAAGTGGTACAGGATGTAAATAAGAATTAAGGAAATGGTTTACATAATTATTTAAAAAGGAAAGCAAGAGAAAAAAAATTCCCAATCCTACTCTGCTAAAATAGAGCTGTAAACTAGCTGTAGAATATTTTTGAATGTCAGGCATGTTTTAAGAGAAACACACAAGAGAACTAAGACAAATGAGTTTGTGTCATGGTGTACTTCCTTCTCCCTTTTAAATTTAAATCACTTGGATTAAAACCTACTCTTCCTAGATGTTAGACTGTCTCTTTTATGTCTCTTTTCCCTTCCACAGATGAAAAAACATTTTTTAAAATATGTGTTAAGCAAATTTGCCAACTTACTTGCACACTGTGGTCATTGGATATTATGATACATATGACAGTACGTAGTAGCAATACAAATGTCAATTAAAATTTTAAGCTGTGTAACCTGAACATTTGAAGTTGTATTAACTATTCAAGTGCTGTATCCTTTTCCTCCCACATAGTTTCCTGAAGATCTGCAGAAGCTAACAAGCAACTTAAGGACAATTGACTTGTCAAACAACAAAATAGAGCTCTTGCCACCACTCATTGGAAAATTTTCCCTTTTGAAGAGCCTTGTTCTGAACAACAACAAACTGAGTATGTCTGTTAATTAATATCTCCACAAATGTTTAAAATAATAACCTGGCTTCTCTGGTCAGAAACAAGATTTAATTATTTAACTCTCACAGGATGTAAATGGGGAGTTTAATCACCTAAACTGAAATTTTTGGAATTCATGTACAGGGGAAAAAAACTAAAATATACATTAATCAAAACTCGTTGTCAACTGACTTAGTTGTATTATTAGTTTTATAATGACATGTAAGTACTTAAAACCACCACGTTTCTATGCTGTGCCTTGTCTGATTAGAAGGTTTAAGTGTCAGATGGTTTAGTACTTGCATAGAGTACAGGTTATGAAGGTGATCTGTAGAAAATGTTGCTGGCCATTGAGTGGTTGTTACTGTTTCTATTGGACAAACATCCAACTTCATGGAAAAATTAGGATGAGGTGAAGAAATGAAATTTTTTATACATTAGTTGTGTATTATCTGCTTTTTTAAAGAACCAATGTAAGATGGTTAAAAAGCATGTATTGTCAGTGGGCTTAAGTTTCTGTGCAGGGACCTGTGCCTTCATTGGAAAATGGGAAGTAATCCTGTGAGAAATTACTATAATACAGCCCCATTTTCCATACAGACTTAAATGGGTAGGAATATTTACTGCTCTTTGTTTAGCTTCTGTCTTTGTTCTGTCATTTCTTTCTAGCTGCACTACCTGAGGAGCTGTGTAAGCTGAAAAAACTGGAAACACTACACTTGAATGGCAATCACCTGAGGCAGCTACCAGCTGCGTTTGGACAACTTTCGGCTCTCAAAACCCTGAGCCTTTCTGGAAATCAGCTTCGGACTGTGCCTACACAACTCTCTGGTCTTCGGCACTTGGATGTGGTAGATCTTTCCAAAAACCAAATCCAAAATGTGCCCGACACTGTGGGAGAACTGCAGGCTATCGAACTCAATTTAAATCAGAATCAGGTCTGGTAATTGAGACATTATGGCCATGTAGTTTCTGGACATGGTTTATCTTGGACTTAGTACATCCAACATAAGCTGAGACTATCAAAACTTTATAGCTAAAGACATCTTCTGGACACAACAGAAATGAGGGATCATAATTAGAATTTATGTACTGATATTATCCAACTTCTTGATTTAACTAACAAATCCTGGATTCAGTTGTGCAGAAAATTATTTGATCGGTTGTTGAGTAGGTATCTGATAAACAGATATATAGGTTGCCTGTCCTCATGGAAGAAAAATTACTTGGATTTTTTGTTATTGTTGCTTAGGCATTGTTGTTAAGTAGTTACGGTTTCTGTAGTTTATATTTATGACATGATAACAGTTCCATATTAGTCTGAAACAAATCACTTTAACAGTGGATCACTAACATTTTAATTCCATTTCCTTTTTATTATTTTTTTTAAATTTCTACCAGATTTCCCAGATCTCAGTGCAGATCTCTCATTGTCCACGCCTCAAAGTCTTGCGTTTAGAAGAAAACTGTCTAGAACTCAGCATGCTTCCTCAAAGTATCCTGAGCGATTCGCAGATCTCACTGCTTGCAGTAGAAGGCAACCTCTTTGAAATCAAGAACCTCAGAGAACTGGAAGGTTACGACAAGGTTTGTGTCATTTTTTTTTAAAAAAGAAGCTTCTAGTGAAGTCCTTAGCCAGTAGCTCCTCAGAATACTAAGTTTTTATGCTGGTAAATAAAAGCACTGTCTATTGGTATTGCCACTGGGACTGGATTCGTAACTAACATCTGAAAAGACTTTCAAGAGTTCTTCAAAGATAAACTTTCTCAGGATTCAGGATCAGTGTTCTTTGATCAGCGTCTTCTGAAGAGTAGGTAACAATGACAGGTGTCTTCACTTTGGGATAGAAAATAATGGATGCTTCCTATTATGCAGCATCCTTAACCCTTGAATTTTGACTCTTCAGCACTGTGAGGACTTTTCTGGCACATTAATCTGAATTACAGCAGATGGCAGAAAATTTTGGGTTTTGGTTTTGTTTGAAATTAAAGCTCTAGTGGTTATGTCTGGGAAATGAAAGTATGCTTTAGATGCAGAGTGCTTTTGAGTCTGAGAGCAGAAGCTCAGCTGCTTTTAGTAGTAACGGTTCTTGTATTAATTTCTGAATTTTGGATTCTTTTTGTTTTCTTTGTAGTACATGGAACGATTTACAGCTACAAAGAAGAAGTTTGCATGATCATTAGTCTGACCCTGTGTATTCCCAGTAAGAAAAGTTAGCAACTGAGGCTCCTGCTTCACTGACTTAAACCAAGACTGACAAAGGAGATGATCAGGGTACTCCTCTTCTAGTAGTCTGATACGGTCTGTTAAGGCCACATTGAATAAACAGGAACTAGAGACCATGGGTTTTGAACTGATGAACCTGCCCAGGGGCCAGTTTTGATTTTTGTGCCACTCTAGCTTTTAACACAATACACGTTCTCCTTTGTCAGGGCATGTTCTTTCACAGAGAAAGGGAATGGGTGTTTCAAAGTTGCCAGTTCCCTTTTGTCAGGAAGCTGGCTGTTGATTTCTAAGAGGACTATTTCTTCTGGAAACATTTTTCTGTGATAGCACATGGAAGTTCTACCACCAAAGCAGATATGAAACATCATATGTCTTGCAGTAAGCACTATTCTACAGAGAATAACTTTTACAGATGTGGGTTTAGTTTATAACCTGCGTAAGTTTTTGATGAAGCACAAATAGTTGTGGCTAAGTGTTGATTAACTGCTTTCGGTTTGAGATCCTTCATCCCTCTATTACTGTACAGGCTTTCTTTTCCCACAAGCAAGAATTGCACTACAATCCACTTCTGCTTGAGCTGTATCAAATAACAATGAGGTTCATCTTCAATGTACTCTGTAAAAATGTATATTGCTGGAAAATATAATATCCTTGCACTGACTCTTTGTGTACAGAGCAATGCTGAAAGTTTTAGTCATCAGCCAACTGCTGCTGCCTTACAAAAAGCACCTAGAAAGAGTATGTATGCAATTATGTTAACTTATACTGAAAAGGAAGATGTACTTTATTTTAGTAAATAATTTTCAAAAAAATCAGTTGAAGTTTATTTGGTGTAACTGCTGTTGTTGTCGCTTTAATGAGTAGTCTTAAGCTATGACAGAAAGACATCACTTGGGTACTTGGTTCTGTCAGTGGTTGTTAACAGCTCCACTTCAACTGCTTTCAGAGTGCAGAGGATTTGAGTATGTCAGCACTTTGGTAGCAGTTATTACTGCACACTCAAAACTGTGAAGTAGGAGCTGTACTAAGTATAGAATCATAGAATGGTTTGGGTTGAAAAAGACCTTGAAGATCCTCTAGTTCCAACCCCCCTGCCCTTGGCAGGGACACCTCCCACTTGACCAGTTTGCTCAAAGCCCCATCCAACATAGTCTTGGACACATCCAGGGATGGAGCATCCACAGCCTCCCTGGGCAACCTGTTCTAGTGGCTCACCACTGTCATAGTGAGAAAATAGTCAGAAATAATTTCAGAATCCACAGATTATTCACTGCTGGATTTGCATATCATAATTTCAAGCCCCAGGTTTGTTTAAATTTTAGCTCCTTATACTTACTGCCCAAACCCCGGTTGAAGTATTAGCTTTGCTAACTGAGGTCTATCATCAATATGCACACGCTTGGTGGTGCTGTGCTGGGGTTGTTTCAGTTGGGGTTTTTTGTTTGTTTTTTAAACTGGAGATATTTGTGACGTGCTTCTCTCATTTATCAGGCATCTTTTGTCTGCTCAAAGAGGTGCAAGAAGAGATGGTAAATCAGGACATTTAAAAACAATGCAGTTAAAATTGCCATTTAAAAAAAAAAAAATCTCACTTTCTCAAATACTTCCAAAAGCAGTACGTCAATATTTCTTACACGATCACCAGCACATTTAGAAACCTTTCAATTACTCACTGTTGGGTTCTTTTGCTACCTTGGAGTTATGACAGCTATGAAAAATTTTGTAAAGCAAAAGGGAGAAAGCACCATGCAAAATACTGAATAATTACCTGTTGGAGCAGGTCCAGAGGAGGATTCTGAAGATGATCAGCACCTCTCCTACAGAGACAGGCTGAGAGAATTGGCTTTTTCAGCCTGGAGAAGAGAAGGCTCCAGGGAGACCTTACTGCAGCCTTCCAGTATCAGAAGGGGGCCTACAAGAAGGCTGGGGAGGGACTTGTTACAAAGGCCTGTAGTGACAGGACAAGGCGTAATGGGTTCAAACTGGAAGAGAGTAGACTTAGATTGGAAATTAAGAGGAAATTCTTCACTCTGAGGGTGGTGGGACACTGGAACAGGGTGCCCAGGGGTGTTGTGAATGCTCCATCCCTGGAAACATTCATGGCCAGGTTGGATGGGGCTTTGACCAACCTGGTCCAGTGGGAGGTGTCCCTGCCCATGGCAGGGGGGTTGGAATTAGATGATCTTTGAGGTCCCTTCCAACCCAAACCATTCTATGATTCTATACTGAGTTAGTCCTGGATTAACTAAATTTCATCCAGAACGGAGGAAGACTATTTGTGTTTCAAGGAAAAAAAAAAAAAGTCTGGCTGCTACCCTCATGTGTTTTAGCTCAAAGCAATAAATAAGTCACTTAATAGAACACCACTCTGTAATCTGTTAGTAGTTTTATACTGGGAGATTCTCAGCTTTCCTTTCTCACTACCCCCACACTACAAGTGACACTATAAAAAATTATTTCCATGCACAATTACACCTACAGCTCTAAGTTTTGGAATGACTGAGGTAGAAAATGTTACTCTAGTTAATATAACCCATTAATGTATTTTATTTCAGACCTGCATTACTTGCTCTCCTCTTTTACACTGCAGCAAGACAGATGTTTCATCCACCTGCTTAACACTGAGATGGTGCAGTGCTGTTTCAAGTGCAGTTGCCAATCCACCTCTGCTCTAAGTCACTGCACCGCATAAACAGACGAAAGTTCTGCAAGTGGCTGCAAAAGCAGCATGTCCTACTGTTCATACTATAGCTACCCCCGTGTTAAGCTTTGTCTTCAAGCAAGGAGTAGGCTAGCTTCAATCTACCAATGATCATCATTTAAGTGTACCCATGGGACATGTGCTGCATGCCCAGAACAGTCACATATACAGGATGTCCCTAGTTCTGTTTTCCTAGTTACTGGTAGAAATATCCCAATAGAAATACTGTTTCCAAGCCATTCCCAGCTATGCTCTTCTCTTGCAGCTCAAAACTGCAAGTCAACACAAATCTCTATTTCCTCCCCACCCTCTCCCCTCAAGAGGATTCTTGGAATCTGAGGCTCTATAGTTTAAATAGCCTCACAAGTGAAACTGTGTTTGCAGTAGGTTAAATCACTAGTTTTCAGCTACTAGACCAGGTATTTGCTAGGCATCTGTTACTGCACTTCACTGGAAAGTTTATGGTATTTTACTTAGTTCCTTCATCCCGAAGCAACAGTCCCATGTGAAATCAGTTTTTCAGAAGAGATGGACACATCTCGTAGTTTGAAGTTAGGCAATGTTGATCATGTGGCAATGGAAACTGCAGTGTTAGAAGAGATCACAGTATTCCCCTCTTCAACCACACCCATTCCTTTGTTAGCATAAGAACTTGTGTGAAAAAAATAGGAGGGAAACTTCCTAGTTGCATAGTAGCAACTAGTTCTGCCAAGTTTTTAAAGGACAGGAAACCAAAGACATTTCTAAGAGAAAATAGGTCTAAAACACATTCAGTTATAAAAGTATGTATTTTTTGTGCACAATATATAGTTTAACAATCAAAAGCAGAAACTGTAAACCTTCATTCTTAATAGCACTCAGAAATATAAAGATGTACAATCCCACAGATAAGGAAATAAAGCATCTATTCTACAGACAACAGTAAGACGATCCAAGAAGCAGACTGTGGTGTTTATTAACATGAAGGCACCAACTCTCTCATGGATTTGGCTCTCGCTGCATCAGAAAATAGTATTGATATTCTGCTAATACTCAAGCTTAGAATCTCAGGAATTATTTCCATCAGCAGCATTCATCACAATATTACGATTCTGATACAGTCATAGCATTCTCTCAGCCAATGTGCTAATCTGTTGTTAGAGCTCAGGGAAGTCAAGAACACAGACTTGTAAGGGCAAGGGAGAAAAACATTCCAATGTTTGGAATGTCCAGATGCTACAGAGCAGGTTTGCACTGTTGTAAGTGTTACAAGGTCACTGCTTTAGTCTTCTGTTCCAGGAGACAATCATAATTAAATAACATATACTTTGCTTTCACAACCAGCAGCAAATATTCCTTCAGTTAACTTGAAGTTTGCAAGAAGGAAAAAAAAAAAAGCATACAAAGCCCCTATGCTTTCCCCAAGTGGTGGTTAGAAATTTACTATGCAATGTTCTTAAAAGTACTTTGTTGCTCCTTGTGTTTTTATGCACAATCTTCATTTACTAATGGGGCAGATAACAAGCTTTTAACATTCATTAGGTTTCCAACAATTACTGGAAGCCAGAAAGAAACCAACACACTACTGAAGTATCCAGTCCCCTACAAATGACTTTACCTTATTCACATAAGACATTCTACCACTGGCCTCTATTACACGCAGCAGCTCCATCCTTTGGTCAGTTTTTTCGTTGTTTTTGTCTGTTTGTGGGGTTTTTGTTTTCCCGTCTCTTTAAATATCAAGTTGTCCTGGGAGTGAATTGAGAATATACCAGTAATACTGATTGTATGTCTACTAAAGAAAACAAAACACTTAACATGGTTTGTCTACATTTTAGTAGATTAGTGTCATCTCTCTACCCCAGGGATTCATTATTAATGGCTACCAGATACTTGTGAACTATCCTTCCAAAAAATCCACCCCATAATGCTATTAATCCAATCAATTTGGTTCAAAAATATTTGCCACCCAACACTGACTATCACAGGTTAGTCCAAAGCATAACTTTCACCTTTAAAAATGGGCATAATGCTGGGAGGAGTCAAAATTATACAGGTCACTTGCAATTTACTGGCCAAAACCCCCAAATATTCAAGAAAATCCTGGAATAAATCTGATTACATTACCATAAAACCAAAAATGCTTTTCTTCATAGGAAGACAGCTTTGCCTCACCTGGTCAGAAACTCCTCTATTCTGCAACAGAACTGGAACATTTTAGTTGCAAGCAACTTGGACTTGTAGCATTTCCAGTTGCCAGTCCCGAAGTCTGCAATAACAAACCAGTCAGGAATCGATTTAGAACTAGTTTACTTAGAACTAGCACACAGTGTTTAAATAGGCACTGCTTCCTCCAGGCTTGTGACAAAGAAGTTTCATAATAAGCTTCTCTGTTTTCAGGAGGTTTAAGAAGCATACCCAAGGTCACTGCTGGAGAGGAAACTCTGTGCCAGATCTCAGTCATTATTTTAACTGGAGAAAGGCATAAACTGAACTCCAGAGAAAACTGGCCAAAATAGTGTCTGATACAGGATGCGAGACAGCCTCTCCACCTAGTTTTTTTCCTGTTAAGATGCATCACTCAAACACTTAAATGTTAAGTTTTAGATGTAGGGGCATACATTTTTCCATCAAATAAATACTTTAGGGGACACTTTTATTTTATTCTACTCACATGTGTATGGGGTTTAGCTCAGGTATATACCCAGACAACAAATACTATCAGAACACAGCATAATTTCCTAGTCATGGCCTCCAAATCCATGCCAATTTACAGTAAAGAAGTGGAAACCTGTGTATCTCTCCAGTTGCCTTCACATTAAGGTTGACGTGGTTAGAAAGTGTGTTAAAGCCCTCAACCCATAGATAGTAAGTAATGGGCCTCTTCAATTCTGTAATCCACAAACTCAACCCCAAACCAATCATGTGGTTTGAACCATACAACTATGGTTAGCCGTATGGTTAGAGATACAAGTCAGACAATATCCACCAAGTCCGTATTTTAGTGAAGACACTCAACTTATGAGGTATTTCAAACAGTGCAAAGTGCCCTCTCCAACCTTCCACAACTGTGAATTCAGGTTACCCTGCTTGTTCAACATCAATAAAAGGACTGCATTTTGGGTGCAGAAGAAAAAAGATTGGGAAGGGGAATAAAACATGCAAGAAGATTCTCAAAGCCATAAAACACTTTTAGCCCTGAGCAGTTTAAACAAAGTGAAGGCAGATGAGTAGAAGGAAGTTATGTCAGCTGCTTTCTTGGAGTCAAGGCCACATTTACATGAAGCAATAAAAAGAAAGTTAATCCCTAAAGGAACAGTACTGCTTCATTTTTTCCCAGCCCCTCTTATTTCAGAATAGAAGTTTCACAGATCCATGAATACGGTGGCTTGCAGCTGGAGAGACAGTGTCATTGAAGAATGACAGCAGGCTTTAATTGTCAATTAGTTTCTTGGCTCTAATGTTGGCTTGCTCAATCCGTTCCCTGTTTGTATCAGCCTGAAAGACAGAAATTCATAGGTCATTTGCAGACATCATGCAAAGCAATTTAAACTTTCAAACTGACATGACCTTCTGAGTTGTGGAATTGCTGAATCTTTGTGGTAGACAGACAGAGAGCAACTTTTATAACCTGGAAGTAATTTCCTCCCCTTGCCCTCACCAGTATATGCCAACAGTTTTGGCCGAATAGTTTTTTTTAGCCTTTTAGCAGACCCTCAAAACAGAGCAGCTTGCCTCAGCAAGTCAGGAAAAATACTAATAGAACATGGGGATAAAAATTCCCTCTCCAAGTGTTTAGACACCTTAATGATCCTACAGAGCAGCTTTGTTGCTATGAACTAGAAGTAATAAGCCAAAACTAGAAGTGACCTATGGGCATAAAGTCAGAACTAATTTGCTTAGTGCAAATCCATGGCCTTCATCCACACACTCTCCAGTGTCCTAGTGTTGTAATAGTATGGTATTTGTAGGGAAAGCACTTTATTTTCTAATTGTTTTACCATTGCAAAGCATCACAATACAGCCACAGCATCTAGGCTTGAACAAGTGTCAAAATTTTACTCAAAGGTATAAGGAACTTCAAAATAATTCCCTGATTATCCAGCCTGCAGTGGGGAATGAGTAGGAGAGCTAATAAGCACAAAACAGTCTTTGCCCTCACCATGATGAGGGGAACTCCTGAGCAGCTCTACCCATGCCAAGTATTAGCCATTTCACACCTTCATACTGCAATGAGCTGGGAAGAGGACATTGGCAGTTCCTTCCTCTTCTTCCCTTCCTGCCCTTCTGGGCAAGGGTTGGGGAGGGGCAGGAATCTGCTACAGATAAGTGAGACTCTAACCTGTTAAAACGACT
>JAVSBS010017934.1:21610-31957 GCA_033124195.1 Coracias cyanogaster
GCAAGCACAAATCCAATAGAAGCATCACTTCTGACAGCTGGTTAAATGTACATCTGCACTAAGAAGACTGACCTTGTCCTAAAATCCGCTTTCACCAGTTAAGTGAATACAGCTTCTTATCCTAGTTCTTCATTTTTAGAAAGCAAGCGTCAGTGTTAGGAGAGAATGGAGAAGAAAGAATAGTAAAGACCAGCAAACAGGTAAATTGTTATTAGTACATAGATTATATTAAGAGCACTGCTGGTATTTTGTGGTTTTACAAAGCTTTTATAAATAATCTAAGCCTAGTAGAAATGAGAAAAACAGTATTTAATTCAGCAAGTATTCTGATTTAGCTTTATCAAAAAAAGAAAAGCTTTGGAGATAACTGATTGACAAAACTCCAACATTGACAGAAAAATGGATGTACCAGTAGATTTATATATAAGAGGCTTTCAGAGTTTCTTCTTCACTGCCCTCTACTCCAATAGCTTTTTCTGTATGTTACTGTACTTTGGTATAGAACTCATTATCTTCTTCTGATCTGTGTACTTGGAGTGCCATGAGAGTTCACATATTCTGAGCTTGCTCAGTGTCAATAAGCTGCTTAGCTCCGGTGAAATAAGACGGTGAACTACAGAAACCAAAGACTGTGTCAAAATGCACCATCAGCTTGACAAAACTAATGTAAAGCAGTAAGTATCCCTTATCAGAGGTCAGGTCAGAACTATCTGCCTTTTCAACACAATAAAACTCTTAAGACTTTCAGCCTTAGAAGCCACATTCATATCTATTCTAAACAGTGTTCAAAGTATTATTCTGTTGCATAAGCAGACTGAGCTACTCCAAGGAATTTACCTAAATTTTATCTACCTCTCAGTTGAATAATAAGGGCTTTTTTTTTTGCTCATGCTAAAGAGCTAAACAATGAACAAACACAGATTATTCACCTCAATGGTCAAGCTCTTAATATAATGTATACCTCCTTCTGATGTGAACTATGATCACACACAAATCAATTTGATACTTGGCTGTTTAAAGATAAAGCTAGGGCACCTCCAAAAAGTAAATATTGTTTTCCTTATAATACTGATTTTTTTGATCATTGATTAGGCTGTTTAGGTGTTTAAAAGTACAAATCAAGTGTCATACAAAAGATTAGACTTCTCTTGAATACAGTAACCAGAACACTGATGATAAAGGTTCTATGAAGCAGCTCTGCAAAAATTTATGTAGTCATTAGTGACAGATTAAAGGTTTAACACCAATATCTGTTCTCCTCCTCTTTCTACCTAAGGCATGAACATTTTAAGTGCTTAGAGAACCAATATTAATTTCCTTCTCCAAACCAGGAGTTTTCTGGCTTCTAAGTACAAAAGTACTTTTGTGAAAAATTGATTTTGGGAGCAAAATTTCTAACAGACAGGCACGTACATATAGCTGTTTGCAGTCCAGTTTGGTCTCATCTGTATGGACATTGATAGTATTCTACTAAATAAAAGCTTTAAGGAGATTAGGGCACAATTGTGCAGGATGTTATTTGGCAGCTATATTTACAGTGAAAGGGGCACAATATATGGTTAGATGCAAGTAAGCTTTAGCTGCTCTCATGCAATTTTAAAAGGGTGCATCTCTACAAACCGAAACAGTCAACTTTCCTAGAGATTCACCACTTTAAATAGCTCTTTTTAGAGACCACTCCCAGTACAGTAGCTATTTGGAGTATTCTAGAATTTCAGACCCCAAGTATCAGTTTAACTGACCTGTTACAAGGACAGACACAGAGTCCACAACATTTGTTGAGCTCTGTCAGTGTCTTCTCAGCTTCTCTCATATCCTTATTTATCTGGTCCATGCCTTCTTCTATGCGATTTAGTTGTTCTAGAAGATAAACAAGTAACCTGAATAAACACGGATTGCAGGAAGGTGGGGGTTGGATATTAACATTTCTTTCAAGTAGGAACTTAAAATTTTCAGTTCTATCTTTACAGCAAGACTAATGCATTTTTTTCTTTCCTGCCTTCTGTTTTTTTCTATTTTTAAGAAACATATTAAGTGATAAGTTCTGTTTATTACATTAAAGATATTTTCCCTATCCTTAGAAGAGCACTTTTTGTTCCTGCTTTTATAATAAATGCAGACAGTTACATTCATGCTATGGTGGAAAGGAACCGCTTCTGCAGCAGAGCTGTATCCCATTGTAACTAACACGATCTCTCAACCACTTTAAAAACTCTTAAATAATACAACACATGGGAATAACCCACTAGCAAATCTCATTTTTACAGTCTTTAATAGCCTTTAGTTTCAGCAACAAGTCTTGAGTGATAATCCTTTTTCTTACAGTCAAATTTATTTTTTTGTGTTAGAGAAGAAGAAAGAACTCACCTCCCTGTTCATCCAGCATGGTGATAGCTTTGATGCCAACATCTTGGGACTGTACAAAGAAATTTGCAGATATAATACCAGATTTCAATACAGTGGTGCAAAATCAGAAGGTCTCTATAGTAAACTTGATAAACCAACCAAGCTCATAATGAAACTCTGGGCTAGGAATAGCTTCTGTGCTAAAGCTATGCTAAGTTTCAAATTAGATCCTATGTTAGGCTGATAATAATTTCAACTGTTACACTGTCTCAACTAGTGGGTTTTTTATGAGGTGTTTTCACATTACACAAGATGATTAACTTTATTTTAATACTGAGATTGAACTATGACAATGTCATGCTAAAAAAAAGTAAGCCTAACTGTGCCTTGTTTGGAAAAGTTGCATTTGGTTCATGCTTTCTCCCTACACCCTTCAGCAGAGCTGACAAGGCCTTTGTTTCTCGAAGCCAGAATAAATGATAGCAAAACAAAGCCTGCAAAACCATTCTTGAGAATTCTACTGACAAATCAGAATAGCTTGTCCCTAGTTTTAGAATCAAGCAAAAGAAGACTGCAGAGAGGAACATACCACAGTACAGCTCTTTGCTGGCTCAAAGTCTTGAATCTAGCATTTAAGTTGGCCCCGTGCTTTACTGTAAACCAGCAGCACAGAACTGTCTATGGTAGGAGCTATCTTAGCTTCTGTGAATTACCAAACCAAGAGAAATTCTGTTGGCTCATTACATGTTCTTAAAGTTTGTGTTTGAGAGTATTCATTACTCTACACTGATTCAAATTCCTCACTGGTAACAGCAGCATCCTCAGTTCCACAGCAGCCTGGTACCGCCTGGACAGTGAGCACAGGCTCTCAAGCAATAGTAACCGGACATTTTAGGATCCTTATTGAATTACTTTTTAGTGTTATTATACTAACAATAAATTGTCTCAGTGCTAGAAGTCTGAAAAGCACTTGAAAGGCATTACTACTTAGTCACTGGATTCCCATTTGTCTATAGCATATCCAAGTACTAGCAAAATTGTCTTGATGATATAGTTAAGCTTTGTTAAGTCTACTAGAGCTGACTCTCAGCCATCTTATCTTATTCCCTACTAACAGGATGCTCTACATTTTTTTGAAATCGCAGTATCAAAAGTAAACTTTCAGCCATTTTTACAATGGGCACACAAGCTGTAACAGTGTAGAGGAACAGATTCCTCATACAATGTCACCTAGATAAACCTGAAATACAGATAAATTTGTTTTGAGTCATGTACAAGGGTGTTAAGACTTTCATCATACTTAACTATTTTTAAAGTTAAAACTGATTAACAGATAGTAAGAAGGTGTATGTAGAACTACTTTTTTCAGAACCAGAAGCAGCCCTACCCTCTACTACCCCACCCAACCAAACTCTACCCTCCTCCTCAAAGCAAGACATTTTCACACTGTTCAAAGGCAAAATGAGCTAAAAGACAAACAGCAGATGTTAGGAGAAGCAAGAGATGCAGCAGCCAAAGCCATGACTGACCATCACAGTAGATTTTATAACTGATCTGTGCATTTGGAGACTAAGCCATTTTGCTTAAGAGGAAAACAGGTAAAAAAAGATACTGATCCTTCTGTGATCTGACTTTACATGATATGAAAAACATTAGGTTTAAGTCATACCAACTCTACTACTGAATTAAAGCAATAACTTCTAATAGTGAAGTCTGTGTGTCAGTTTGAGACAGACAAAAATGTGATCAAGGTCACTTTGGGATAGTTAACACATTGCTTCTTCAATTAAGAAGCCCTCAGGGAATTCAAAAGTTTTTCCTTACCTCAATGGCCAAGCCAAGAATCCTCCTTGTGCTTTCCAAAGACTAGAAAGAGAATTTAAAAATAAGCATAGCATACATCAGTGTCTGAAAGTCGTCTTTACCAGTTCATTGCAGTAAGGCCACTAGTAGACAAAAGTTCATCAGCCTGTCTATATCTAATACATGCTACAACAGTCAGTGGCAGCACACGAGCTTTTTCGCAGAAGCTACTAAAACCTTGGTTTTTAGTACTTGCCAGTACTTTGCTTATCCCATGGAAAGGTCATTGTAAAAGAAATATACTCAAATAAATTTTAGTTAAAGTCAAAGCATAAACATGATTAAGAACAGTGTAGGTACCCAGCCTGCATTGTCTCAGTAATCAGGACTGGGTGATCAGTACTCAGTCAAGTAGGTGGCTTTACAATTCAGAAGTTTACGTTCATTCTTACTTTTAGGAGTAGTCTTTGCTCTAGTATTTATCAAGAAAAGTGAGTTTGAAACACTCAGCTATATCCTTGCAGAATCACTACCCTGGTGATTTTATTTTTTAAAGATACTGTAATCCTGGTAGATAAGTCCTGTAATTCCAGATGACTTCATGTAATATTTACCTCATCAGTGACCTGGTTGGCCCTCAGCTGAATTTCTTCAGGCGATAGTTCAGCCATGATAAGGAACTACCACTTGTAAGTGATCACGTTTAAGAGAATCTTCCCCCTATAAAATAAGAGATACCAGTTAAGCATCAGAGTTATCCTTTTATCAGTATTTTAAGTTGAAACTAGGAGATGGTGCAAAGAATGAAAGTCTCTATATTTCATTCTGCTTAGTACAGTATCTGGCTAGGACTAGAAGGCATTAAAAGAGTTATTCAGCTGATATGACAAAACTGAGGAGCTAAGAAAGATGTAGGAACAATCAGTTTGCAAAATAGTTTCCTTTCCAAAACCTGGCTTCATAAACATTTTTGAAAGTTCTATCTATTGTTAAAAGTAAAAATCAGGAAATTAAGTTTTAAAATATAAAGCTTCTCCATGTTGTAAAAGCACATTAGTTTACCCCGTAATTCAGAAAAATTAATTAAGCCATTTAAGTAACGAGCATAAGCTTTAAGTGTTCTTCCCCTTTGAAGGATTTCAATAGACAGCCATAAGAGAAAACACTGTCACAGACCAAGCACCACCTAAAATGATCCCAGTAACACTCTGGAAATAGTGGTTCTTATGGTATGCAAAAGGATCTGCAAGTTTTAAATGGTAAGTGTGCAACTTTAGAAAAGGTTTTCAATCTACCTTTGTCTCATAATGAAGGTAGGATCAAGATTTTTTGCAACTCAAGTCCCAACAGACCACAATTTAACTTTTGCTATAAACAGGAGATACAGTTTTGTCTGAAGAGACAAGAGGAAAAATCAAGCCCGTCAATAAGTGTACTCTTAACAGAGCCAGGTTCTTCAGAGCTAAGCATCTGCATTTTTGTTGGAGGAATAGTAATAAAGCCAGCACTCCTAGCAATGGGAAGATGGAGTTCCCAGGCTATACAAGAACTTAATTAGCACATAATCTGAACAACAGAAGTCATTAAAAAAACCTCTTAATTAGATTGATCCTTGCTCTTTCACATGAGTAGCTTCCAATTAAATTAATGCTATCCATTGAGATCACTCCAAACATCCTGCTTGACTAACAGAACTATGTGCCATTTTCCCCTGCAAGATCAGTATTTTAAAAGGCATAACATTAGTAACTGCTCCTAAAAGGGCAAATTCAGCCAAATCCACCCAGCCCAATGGATGCTGTTCACAGCTGTTTGCAGGAAGTGTGCACACCTCTGACGGCAAATGGAAATCAAGACACCTAAACCCTTACAGATGAAGTGCTTTAGGATTTGGAGAATACTTCAGCAGGTGTCATCTTCAGCATCTAATATACCTTCTCAACCCAAGACTATGGCTCTGGGAGGATTTTCTAAGGAGCTGTTAACACAAGGTTTTTTGCTATTATTTGAAAAAAAAATTCTCACGGTTTCTAACAGCTCAGTCTGCAGTAGTCCAATTTCACTATATAATCAGTGACTTGTCTTTTCATTCACAGGCTTAAGATGCTTTCATGAGGTTTATTTAGAGCAGCTCAGTTCCCAGTTTGAATATGGGAATGCCCTTCAAGCTGGTTTGCATACCTCAGGACCACTACAGTAGAGACAGTGAGGAAAGTATCTGTTTTCACTGAATTAGATGAAGTACTGAATAATTACATCAAGCTGGTTCTTTGGGTGAAGATCTCACGTTTACTTAATATTCAGAAATAGAATGAAATTTCAATTATATAGTTGGACTGAACGAGTGATAACTGGATTATTGTAATTGCTGCAGGCTTGGCCAGTCTTTCCCTACTTCAAGTAGCACAAAGCCACATGCTTCTGCAGTTTGGAGCCATAAACCACATCTCATCTTGGATGGCAAAAGGAATATCATCCCCATCCCATGAATACAACAGCTTCCCAAGAATTCCATTGTAACTGCATAGCAAGGCTGGAAATGCAGCTGTACTCCCAGAGAGAACTGGAGATTTCTTCTTTGGCAGCCCTGGTGTCCTGCTTCCCTGGGCAGTTGCGGGTTCAGGCTATCCAGAAGTTCACAAACCAGCATAAACACAACTGTTGGCTGTATGATGTAGCCTGAGCTCAGAAGCTGTATTTGAGTTACCCAAAAGCCATATTGCAGCCAACACTACACAATACAGTAACAGTTTCTTTGCTTTTGGGGCAAGGTAATATTCTCAAACATGCATAAGAAGGATTTGTTTATAAAATAAGTCTTTAATGGGTAATAAGACTCTTCTATTTAAACACGTTTGCAAATACATTATACTAATACCTTCACATCAAAAAAGCACACAGAATCTGAAGAAAGAATGTACACTTTATCAGGCCAGATACTGAGTTTTGTGTTTTATTCAACATGGCTGGAACATGTCCTGTGCTACTAGAACCACAAGTTCATGAAGAAGCCATTGAAAAAACAAACCAGCAATGAGGCTGAAAAAGGAGAAGGAAGGAGACAACAGTCAGCAGTTCCAAATCTCAAGCTGGTAATTCTTGGTGGTACAGCTACAAGGTAACATTTTACTGGAAGCTGACAGTCATGAATGAGCTTCAGAACTGAAGCTCATGTCCACTATGCTAAATTCACCCTGGGCTTGACAACCATGATATTAATCAAGTCCTATGAAACATGCCATGTTGAAATCTGATAGTAATTTACATGAAAAGACATTGCAGTTACATGAAGAGCTGCTTCATGTACCGTTAGATATCAAGTTATTCCTGCCCCAATTTTGTCCTGTGTTGGTTCACTGAGGAACTAGCAATGCATTATTTTACACAAGTAAATTACTAGTAACACACCAAACTAGAAAGCAGCTGAAGTTGCATCTGACAGCAGACAACAGCTTGAAAACACAAGCACTTGCCACTCAATCTACCAGTTCTAGCAGCTGGCAATCAAGCTTTTGCCTTCCCCTAGCTTGCTCACAGCTTCTCGAACAACTGTGCTGCCAGACAACAAGAAATTCTACAGAAACCCATAGCATTTCTCCCACTTCCCTCCTAAACCGATAGCATTTGGTCTTGAAAGTGTCTATGCCTTGACCTAACACTGAAGAAATCCAGCTGCACGATATAAAGGCAAAAACCCTTGTACATAGCAGACACCCATAATACAGAGGAAAAAAGTTACTTCCAAGATTCCTCAAAGCTGAGATAGGCATGTGCAAG
This sequence comes from Coracias cyanogaster, assembly GCA_033124195.1. Lineage (NCBI taxonomy): Eukaryota > Metazoa > Chordata > Aves > Coraciiformes > Coraciidae > Coracias > Coracias cyanogaster. Next base: position 29,537 of record JAVSBS010017934.1, read on the forward strand.
TATGATGGTCATACTTGGACATCTGCAGTGTTTTGCCTCTTGAGAGATGAAAACAAAGTGATAGTTGATATGTGCTATTTACAATTGCTAAGGATAAGTGACTTATGTGGGAGGACACTAAATAAAACCACTTAGAACACTTGGTTGAGAAATGTTCTGACAATCTTTTATCATGGATAACTGGATACAGCTACTTTCTGGTCTTTTCTGATCATTTCGTGAGGTCTTATGTCAGTGAGAACAGTGACAGAACCCTTCTTTCTCTAGCCTTCCCAGCAAGCTGCCCCACCTTCACTTTTTAGGCACTGCCATTGTAAAGCAAGGTAACACTTCCTTCTTAAGACAGGCTTAAGAAAGCATGTTCCTTTAATTGCTTAGATTATAATGTCTGTTTAAAGCTGAATATCCAAAACTGATGCGTAAGAATAAAAGTGGCTTTTTAGTTTCAACTTATACAACCGAGCTGGCCAGAATTGCTTTTGTAAACACACACAACCTGCCCAGTAGGTCTAGAGGAAGCTAGTGCCATAAGGCAGAATACAAGACATTCCCTAAGCAGCAACAAAAAGACTTCTTACCATACGGCAGTTTATAACACCCAAAGAAGCATGTAGGAGTAATTGAGAAGAGACCAAACATTTTAAAGAAAAAGCCCATTTCTTAAGATGGAGATACACACTTGATAGCTGCATATCTGATTGGAATAGCTGGAACACTGCAGGTGGCTTTATTGAAAGATATCTCTAAAGAAGCTGGATCACCCAAGATAAAGCCATTTATAGTGAAATAATGGCTCAGCTACTCCAACAGAACACAGTATATATACATAGGGAAAGGATACCAGGATTCCTTTCTGTCTAGGAATCAGAAAGCACCCCTTGAGGTATCCAGCTTTTAAGTTAATGATCTATGACGAAACCATTTTATATCCAAGACATTAAGATTCCTCAATAAAACCAAAATACTCAGGAAGGAAATACATGATTTGGCCAAAGTGTTACCTGCATGTATTTTTATTGTAATATAAGATTTGCTAAGGCAAGCATTTATTTTAATATCAATGCTCAATGCCTATTTTATTTGCTTTCCCTTTCCTACTGTTTTTAAATCCTAGCCACAAAACAACCAAAAAAGAAAAAGACAGCCTACAAAGACTCTAATTATATCACAACGTTCTGCCATTTTAGTTTATTTGCGCTCCAGTGCTGTTTTAAAAAAGAAACTAATGTGCCCAAATAGAAAGTCGAAATCCTTTAAAGAATGCTGTAACGTCACCTATATTTACTTTTTGTTATCAAAAAGTATTCCACAGTATTTATTCAGTAACCAGACTACAAAGACTAAAGTTAAACATATTTCAGTGCAACTGCCCCTCTACCTCTTGCATAGGAAAGTCTGGCACCTACAGACTATGCAGGACTAAGCTTGATACAAAAATACATTTTCTCAAAGTAATGAGCCTCATGAAACTTCTCTACCAGGAAACTTAAGAAGCCTACAACACATTCATCGTCTTAACTATCATCATCTTATAGAAAGAGAGGTTCATTGAGAAACAAGAACAACAAGAAAATAAATGCAGGGCCTGCAAATCATATTAATTTGTCTTTTCTGCCACGTTTTATTTCGGAGATTGTGAGAGCAGAAAAGTTTCTTTGAAATTTCAATTTCAACCACAAGCTTTAGATAAGATGTTGTCTCTTCAGATTACTCATATTGTACTAAGCCATCCTATAAACTATTATAATGGGTATTAAAACTAGGATATTGTGGTCCAAGCCAGTGGAGGATGGATTAGGCTCAAGTTTACTTCTATCCCTTGGACAAGAGGACCAATGAGGTAAGGGAAATGCATTTATGTCCTCACAGACTTTTTTCCACATACTATGCATTTAATCATGGCTCCAAAACCCCCAAAAAACCTTCAATTCACACTTCTCTGTGAAGTTGTCAGGCTGGAAAAGGCTGAGGAAAAGACACAGCAAAGGTGCTTTTCTTACAGAACTGTTTAAAACTTCAAGGTATTTCCTGCAAAAAAATGAGGGACATGACAGGCCCTTTTGGGCTGATTTTAGCATGGTGCCAGCCAAACCCAGTCAAAGCATCATCAGAGATCTTAATTTGGTTAATCAACACAGAGCAGCTGAAGCATTTCAGTAGGTTTTGTCTAAGTTGAAAAAACTGGAAGGTGACACAGACTGATGGGATCCTGCGAGAGTACAGTGCACACTTTTGGTTTGGAGAAGTGCTGCTCACGTTACCACACTTCACATAGATCAGTCACAAGTATTTAATCACAGTTCTGCCCCAGACCAAACTACTGAACTGAGAGCTAACACCTGCCAGGACATAACTTTCATACGACTCAGCATAACATGAACACACTCAGTAACACCCACAGTGACCTGCTGTTTGCATGTA
>JAVSBS010017935.1:0-37610 GCA_033124195.1 Coracias cyanogaster
GCAAAACCCCGGCTGGACACCGGGGCTCACGGGGGCAGCGTCGGTGGCCGTCCTGAGGGGACTCTCCGGCGCAAAAGCTCTGCCCGCTGAGAGGCAGAAAGACCCCGGCCCGGCCTCCCCCGCCGCGTTACCTGGGCACCGCATCCGCCGCCGGCAGCACCGCCCAGCTCCGCTCCGCTCCGCGCCAGCCTCGCCTCTGCCGCGTCACTTCCGGGCCCGAGCTCCGCCCCGCCGCGGGGCAGGAAGCGCGCAGGCGCAGCCGCTTCTCGAGAACTTCCGGTCCCTCTGAGGGGACTCCCAGAGCGGGAGTAGCTCCGGTTGTGGCGGAGACTCAGTGGGGAGAGCGGGATTCCCGGGCAAGGAACGGGCCCCGGGCAGGCCTCCAGAACAGCCGGTGCGATCACCTGCCCGGACTGCCGTGGAGAGCAGGGCATGGCGTTTGCGGGCGAGGGCAGGCAGAGCGCAAGGTGGATTCCTTGTCAGCAGAGGTTTCCCCTGGTTTCAAAGACTCAGTGATGCCAGCCCCGATAATTGCTCAGCTACTTCTCTCAAAGGTTAGGACGCAGTCTGTGTGGCCAAACTGGATGTTAAGATGCCAAATTTTGACGTGCATGTGACATCCTATTTTACTTCTGAACAGAAAAAAGTTTCACTAGTAGTCTAACACGAAACTAGGTGTTAGAGAGTTCTTCATTTACCGGATTCCGGTAACAGTGGTACAACAAATGAGCAATCTGGAACAGACAGCAGAAACATTGATTACATTATTGACAATTTTATTGTCTCCTCCAAGAAATGGCCCTCTGCAATGACTTGTGTTGCTCCTATTAATAATAAAATTCCATCGTATCTCACATTTTCTGTATAAATTGCCCGGTGTTCTTCATGCCTGATTCCTCACGTTATTCCAGTGTGTCAGCTTGTTTCATGGTCATGCTATTACTTCCAGCACCCTAAACCATGTGTACATGCTGTGACTAAGGGGACCGTAATCTTGTTCTTTAGTGGTTTTCTGTAATGCTTTCATGTCTTTTGTAGTATTTTTTGTATTATTGTAGTGCTTCAGCACTGAGGGGAAGAGCCACTTCAAACTTTAATGCAGCTTTCTGTAACTTCTGAATTTCCACTTACACTTCCATTTTCTGCCAGTTATATTTACACTGGGGTAGAGAAGGGAGTAAATCAAGAGGGAGAAGATGAACGCTAATGTCCATATTACCGTTCATGAGGGTGTAGCAAACATCCTTTGTGTGCTGGCTTCACAGTTGTTTGTGGTAAAGTCCTGCACTGCTTTTGGTGCCATCATCCACCGCAAACCAGGACGTGTAGTCCACACAAACACCAAAAAGGTGGCGATACCTGTATGACACCACTAAATGCTTACGTTTTGTGCTCAGTTTTTTGATCCTCACTTTTATTTCTCCCCCAGTGGAAGTCGTAACAGGCGCGTCACTCACACTGCGATTTGCACACTAAGCAAGGAGCTGCAGATCCCGGAGCTGTCTCGCTGTTCTGCTGTCTGTCCATCCAAGAGAAGGCCGCTCTGCTTGCACAAGCAATACCACGGCTTGCCAGGAGGTGTTGCTTCGAAACCGCACAAATAGAGGAGCTTAAAAATCATGAGACAGGCTTGGACTGTTCAAAATAAGCGACAGATACTTTGTTCTGGCAAGAAGAGCTCAAGATCCTCAATCTGAAATGGTATTTTTTGTTTAAAACCATTTAAATGTGAAATGTGCAGAGGGGAATGAATGCTGAACAGCATATATTCCTGTATATATTAATGTATATATATTACAGACCTGATGCAGCAGGGATTTTTAGAGGGGTAACTCCTGGGTTCAACAAGCCGAGGAGCTTGAAAGCCTCAATGAGACAAATGGTTGTCCTGCTCCAAGACCTGTGTCACTGTGCTCTCCACAGCTGCGTACAGAAATTTTAAAAGAACCAAGCTGTTTCTTACTAAGGGGGAGCAGAGTGTTGCACATAAAACTGTTCTCCACCTACAGCCCTGTTTTTATGTATGTATTAACAGTGCCAAAATTAATTGTTCCCAGCCTTGGTCTAGAAGACAGGAGATGAAGTTTCCTTCTTTGCTAAAGGAAAAAAATGCCTCGAAGGATAGCCAAGAAGAAGGAAAAGCTTTTAAATATGTCTTTATCACATCAAGCTAAAACAACCTCCATTGCTACAACAAGCCAAGGGTCTTCAGCGGAAATTTAAACTCTAGAACAGGAGGGTATTTCACAGCCCACACTATGAGCTGTTGTGTAGATGTAGTTACCAGGCTTACTCCAGCTGTCCCTTTCAAAGACTTGTAGGTACCAGCCCTGAGGCGATGAACTCCAGACACTGAGGCTCTCAAGTCTGGTTTTGGAGACAGTCTAGAAAAGGGCCTCACAGTTAGCAGAGATCACCTGAGGGTGTGTATTAGCAAAGGAGCCTTTGAAAATTATTTTATGATTGGATGTTTATCAATATTGTTTTGTACCACAGATGGAGTTATTAGCCAGGATCAGAGAACAGCGTACCAGACAAAAGATTATAAAGGTCAGATCAATGGCTCTTTTTAAATTAAATAATTATTTTAAAGCCAAAATAAAATTTGAAAAAGTCATAGCTCTAAGAGGGAAAGCAGAAAACTGTTGTTGGTGAATTTAGCTGGCCCTCAGAGCCGTCGTTTCAACAGCAGGCTGTAATTCAAGCCTGATGTTTAGACCAGCTGCTGTCAAGAACAAGTGAGTTCTCAGAGCTCCTACCCCTCTCAGCACTGTGACCACGGGTTTTACCACAAAACCTCAGCTCAGACCGTACAATTCAGCTACATAGCCCTTCCATATTCCTCAGAGGTACCTTCAGCGGAAATACTCTCCTCCTACAGCTGGAACGCTGCTGCAGAGCCTCCTTTTCAAATGTCTCTGGCATCAGAAACAAACATGTTTTGTGCAACCAGTCAAACAATCATTTTCCAGGCATTTTTGTTCTGTGTGAATAAGTTTCTAGCAAATCAAGCAGCGTCTCCTGAAGTACCTTGCAGCAATGATACGCTGGAATAAAATCTAACCCAAACCTCCTATGAATGAAGCACTTGTTTGTATCATTCAGCACTTCCTGAACAAGGCTGAGGATCCCAGGAGTTTGTAGGAGACTTGATAGACTTGTGTTGCTCCGGCTCAGGAAGAAGCAGGATTCCTTTTCTTTTAACACAGCAGGTGCTGGGGGGAGTTTGGAAAACAAAGCACAACATTCACATTCAGTGAAATGTGTCCTTTGGTGAATATCCCTCACTTCCACTTCCCGAATGGAGTCTCTAAGGATTTGATATTTCCGTTTTTAGAAGCCTTTCCTTTCTTTAGAGCTGGAATAGGCACCAGGTGTATTTTCTGAGCACTATCATCTATAATGTAGCCAAAAAACCAGTAATCAAAGGGATGACAACCCTAGAGAAATATCCACAGCCTACCTCACTGCCTGCCTTGTCCTGTTGCAGGAAAGCCTTTCATTACTACTCAAACTTTCTTAAGCAAAGTTAAGCCTCTACCATAATCATAGTTCTGAAATGGCATCAGCTGCCTCAGAGTAGAGCTGTCCCCCAGCAGAGGATGGAGACGTAAGCAATTTTAGACATGAAAATTTAGATATGCAATGTTCAATAAGCAATTTTTGCTGTATTTCCTTTTAGCGGGCCTGTGGCTGGAGAGAGTGGCCACCATGTCCTATGGTTTCATAGCCAGCAGCTGTTTTTCACCCAAGTATAAACTGCCAGGCAGTCTGCAGGGAAGAGCCCTACTCTTCACACAACACCTTTAGAAATAGAAGCACTGGAGACCTGTACAAGTGTTTGGAGAATTACTCAAAAAGCTTACAGAAAGAAACTTGACCGCCTGGATTACACGTTATCAAGGTTAAGTGTGCCCACAGGCTCTGCAGCCTCAAGCCCCTTCACGGCTGCCTGTGCTCCAGATCAGCCCTGACAGAGCTGCCTTGCTGTGGAAACAGCTCAGCCTAATGGAAGAGAAAAACAGCGAGAAGCCGAATCTGGGGCCAGTGCCCCTGCACTCGTCTTCCTCCGTGGGCTTGGGAGCTGCATTTAAGCTTGAGCCCTTGCACATGGTACTTGTAGAACTCAGCACAGAACCTAGGCTCTGAAGACTTTAATTTCCTCTGCTGTATACATTGAAATGCACTTCTCGCTACCAACCTCTGTTTATCTTTAAGGGGAGAAAAACAAAATAAATACAAACATAAGGCTTACAACAATAAACCTTAAACATTTACTGGAGCCTTTCCATGACTGTAAAGCTTGCCTTTTTGTTTTATTATTCTTCTGTGAGCTTTCTTTTCCCAAGAACTGTTTTCTTCTGTGTTTATTCATGCTCACAAGGGTCCTGCTATGTCACAGCTACAGCAGCGGTATTATTAAAGGACAAGTAAACTAGACCTGTAAATTATAAAGTACCACTCAGAGTGACCTTTGGTTTCATTCTGGTTAATAAAAATACAGTGGATCAGTTAGCCGTCCAAGGCACAGTTTACACCATTTTTATAAACTCCCCAAACACGCTGTTTTACAAGCAAATTGCAGAGCATTATCCCTGTTCTGTTTTGTTGGCTTTGGTGGGGTTTTTTTTACATCACTTAAAAAATGGCAGCAGAGCTGTAGTAATCCACCACAACAGCAGTAATGATAACAGCAGCAGTCGCTCTAAGTGAAGACTGTGTATTCATATAAACTTTTCCATACACATAAATCAAGTTCTGAAATTATCTAGACCTGTTCCAGATCAGGAGGAGGACCTGCAGCCATTCTGCCCTGTGGATGACTTTTACCGGCCAAGAGATAGAAAGGAGAGATTGTAAAGCTTTAAAAACATTCCGAGCAAAGTTAACTTTCCACAACAAGCACATTGGGATAAATGCAGGGATTAAACCAACACCCTCCAAGCCTCATTACACACCCGTACCTGGGAGAAGCATGTGTGGTTGCTGGGGGGTTTTTTGGGAGTTACGGGGAGACTCACCCTGGTCTGGGGGTTGGCTCTGATGTGTCCTTGCCCAGCACTGCGAGGACATGCTCCTGAAGCACCCTCCTCATGTTCTCCGGATTGTTTCTTGGCTGCCTGCACTGGGGAGGGTCACAGAGCAGGACATCCAGACACCAGCAGATCTCTAAAAATCAGCTCTTCGATGTACAGGAATTTCCCCTCTGAAGAACCTTTTCTTTCCCTCAAATCACATTTTAGTGCAAAGGATACTTTTGGTAATACTAGAAATTACTTTCTTTTAATTTAACTTTTTAGCTTTTTTTTTTTTTTCACAAACCAGTATTTTTCTAAGGAGGATTTACAATGTGGCAGAGCTTACCACATCCTCATTAGCTTCCCTGTATAAAGTTTAAAAATCACATGACCCTTAGCCTCTCACGGAGTTTTAAGCGGGCCCAGCCCGTCTGACAGACGGTTTCCGTTTAAACACCGAGGGCATGTCACACACCGAGCCACGACAACGCGCAGCACCCTTTCCAAACAGGGGTCACCGCTGGGATCCGCACTGAACGGGGGGCCTGGGTGTGAAATCAATACCGTAAAATCCAATCGCAAAATAAACCCTCTGAGCCTCAAAGTTTTGGAAGGCAGGCGTGCACGGCTGCAAGGGGGTCTCTTCTCCCCGCAGTGCGAGGAACTCGGCGGAGGGAACCAGGCAGTCAGTCTGCGGTTAGCGGGGGGCTGCTGCCCCTGCAACTTCATTTCTGAAGCTAAAGAATAAACCCCTGCAGGGGTTGTTGCAGGCCTCGACTTGCCAGCAGCAGCTGCTCGCAGGCCTCAAGGTGTGGCCATCAACTCCCTCCTTTTCTTGACTTTGGATTTACAAATCCAAGGTCTCGATGCTCAGTTCCCATACACAAATCCGATCACGACGCTGAATCGTAGCACCAGCTATGACAGTCATGCAAGTTATCGCTCTTATTACTACAAATTTTTCAGCCGTGCCAGGTTCAGTCGCCAGGAGCTGGGTTCGTGCCACCAGCCTCCAGAGCCCCAGGACGGGGCATCCTCCGTGACCCGCCGCAGGGCTTCTTTTGTCTGTCCCCGAATTTCTGCCAAGGCCGTGCTTCGTTCTGCCGCCCTGCTCTACACGTACGCAAGGGCCTGTACCGCCCGAGGAGGTCGAGGGGCAGAGCCCGGCGGGGAGCGCACAGTCCGGCCGGGCCCGGCCCCGGGGCCGGCTCCGCGCTGCGGGCGGGGCCGGGGCCGGCGGCGAGGAGCGGGGAGCGCGGCGGCAGCTCGGCATGGCGCAGCGGGCCGGGGGGGCTGCCGTGGCCGTCATCCGGCTCCGCAACCCGCCGGTCAACGCGCTGAGGTAACGGCGGGCGCGGCGGGGCCCCCCTCGGGCGGCGCCGGGCGGTGGTGGAGCGCGGCGGGGCCGCTCGGGTTTCCTTCCTCTTCACCTCGCTTCCCCCGCGGCCTGTCGGTGCCAGGCCCTTCCCGGGCCCAGGGCAGGCAGCCCCGGGAGAGCTCAGGCCGGGGACTGCTCCGGACGGCGCTCGGGTACCGGCCCCGGCGGCTCGGAGCTTGCGTTGCCACACTGCTGAAGTTCTCCACGGCTCCTGCTCGTTATTGGCACTTCCAGCGGGCTGGTTTGGCGGGAGAGGTGTCGGGCTCGTCAGCCTGTACCTGCTGCCATCTCCCCTGCGAGCTGTTTAAGACTCGGTGTATTTCTTACCACCCTCCAGTCTCTAAGCATAGACTCGTAGAACGTCAAGGGTTGGAAGGGACCTCTGGAGATCATCAAGTCCCCATCAGGATGATGCTTCCAGCAAGAAACTGCACAGCGGTGACAGCAGCTCGGCCGCCTCACCCTGGAGTTCCTTCAGAGCTGGCCGGTGAAAGCCACCTTTTCTTCTCAGATTCGCTGCTGGGGTGGTTGCCTGCCCCACAGCGCTTCCTTGGCTTCCTTGGCCAACTGAGCACAGGGCTGAGGGAAAAGGGCTTTGCAGATAGCAGATCTGGTTCAACAAGAGGAGCTGGCACCGCGATTAAACCGCAGGCTGGGCTGCCAGAAGCGAAGGCCTAGTAAACAGGAGTAAGGAATTGACCTCTAAATACTGGTCTTGCTCAAGAAGGCCCCCGGCAACCTCAAACACAAGCCAGTGAAAATCAAAATCAAACACCGATCTGTAGGATCCTCTGAAAGTTTGGGGTTTCATGTGTTTTGAAAAGGATGTACATGCTTTGGGGCTTTAAATAATTTGGTAGAAAGTATGTATTTTAGTTCCTTTAGCGCCAAGGAACACACAGACCCCTTTTAAACAGCTGTGGTTGAAGAGCTGCTCTGTAACAGTGACCATAGTGTCTATTCAGTGTAGATTCACGAGCCAGAAAAATCCACGGTGCTTATGCTTGACTTGGAAACCAGAAAGTTTGTGAAAAAGAAGCTGCAAGAGACAAGTAAGGGCGTGCTTAGGAAACACCACCTCTGCTGCAGCAAGCTACGTGGCTCTGCATCACTGGCAATGCTCCTCTTCTGTTGCAACACGTTTAAAAGTGGAGTAAGATCATTTTCACATGCCCAGAGAATTACAATGAGAAACCAAACTCGGAGTGACTTGATGAGATTAGATGAATTGTACATGTGGGACTCCCAGAACTGCAGGGTGCCAGGCATCCCTTGGACCTCCTGTGCCCAAGACCAGCCTAGGAAAACTTCTAGGCTGTGCCCACAGGAAATGTCCCACCCTTACCACAAAGAGCACAAAACACAGAGCTAAAGATACATGCTGAAGGAACCTTAACTCTGCCTCTTTTGAGAAGCCCTTGAGAAAACCCCAAGTTGGCTTTCTTCAAACAGCAAGGGCATGGACCTGCACCACAGCCTCTCCAGGACACAGCCCGGCCTCTACTGCCCTTTACTCTTTGTCCGTCAGTGCCCTCACGGCAGGGTGCAGGTCTGACAAACCAAGAGTCACAGATGGCGTGGTCGTGGTTCTGTCCCCCAGCCCAGGGAGGGAGAAGGAAGACCCTGGCAGACTTTAGGTCCATTCAAAAGGCAGTTTCCATTGAGTGCTGTATCTCCACTGCCCTACACGTGTGTTGTGCTGCCGATCTGCTGACAGCCCTACAGCATGAAGGCCCCTGAGAGACCCGAGTGCTTCACCCACGGAGGCTCATTCCCTTGTGATGAGCTCTGTAGCGCCATAGCACAACCTAAGATGCGACTGCTGTGATCCTGGCCATGGTTCCTCACAGCATCCTCTTGCCTAGCTTTGGTGCTCCTGGACCGGCAGTGAGCTAGCTCACATGCAGGTGTAACTGAACACCAGTTTGGGTGTCAGTTTGGGTTGGTTTTTCAGCCAGCCCTGCTCTCTGCATCAGCTCCTTCTGCAATTGCAGGCACAAGGGACAGAGTAGGAGTATGCGGGGAAGGATGGGAACCTGCATGTCATGGATTTAGATCAGTTAATCCACCGTGAAACTTCAGCTTGAGAGATGCCTGTGGTCCTTGATTGCATGTCAGGGTCATACCCATTTTAGAAGGGATCCATAATTCTCTCATACTTGCCATCAGGCAGTTTTTAGCAGAGACCTGGCTATAGCTGGGAAGGCAGAACACACTCTGATCCATTTCTGCAGTGGGAAATGTTTGACTACATAGGTGATAGCAGGCAGTGAAAGTTACAGACAGGAGCCATCTCCTGCAATCCTGAAAATGTAATTTCACAGCAGGGACAAATGCTTTTTTAAAAAGCTGCTGGGGTTTTTTCTGCTCTGCTCCAGCCTCATCATTCTCTCCCCATTATACGTGGCACTCGGTGCTGTTATCCCAGCTCCCAGGCCACCACACTGGCCATTAGCACTTTAGAAGCCACTGGTGGGCAGGAATTTGCTCTCTCCTGTCTGACACCATGCGCTGCTGTGCAAATGCCTCCTGAGCAGCACTGTCCTGAGGAATCTCTGATGGCTTTTGAGTCTAGCAGGAAATTTGTCTCCCACACACAGACTCCCCTTCAAGCTAATCTTTCTCTCCACCAGCAAAGGTGGCATGTGCCAAATTTGATTTGCTTGGGGTTTTTTTCCCCTGATTTACAGAATTTCAGTATTCAGAGATCTGCATTTATGAGACCATGGCATAGAGAGAAGGGATTTAGATATGCAAAAAACTGGGAAGCTCTGGGGAACAGACAGACAAGACTTGCAAGAGAAAGGAGCAACCGCACCTTATTAGCAGGGGCAGGCTGCTGGCACTGAAAATTAAGAAGGATGTGGAAGAGTATTTCAACATTTGAGCTGACAAGTGCAGAAATGCTTCAGGGATGATAAGAGCAGGACATGCGGTCGGGGAGCGTACGCGAGGGATTCTATAACGTGTAACAGCGTAACAGTCATGCTTGGAAAAGGCTCTCCCTGGCTGCCGGGATTGTCCTTCTGACCCCCCATCAGCATCATGGCAGGAAGCGTAAAGGAGTTTAGAGAAGCTGCAACTTCGGATAGGTAGCAATGACAGGAGAGTGGGATTACCTGTGTTGGATCAGATCAGCACCTCATCAGGATGAGATGCAGAGAGAAAATTCTGGGATGCGATAAGCATCTGCCGTTCTTGGGTTTGGCTTTAATTTACATGCATGGCTGTGCAAGCTGCTGTGTGACAGCAAGTTCTGCACAGCTGGATCTGACACCGAGGCAAGGGAGAGCAGACCGGAGAAACCCAGCACACCAGTACTCGGTTTCAGGAAGGGAAGTATGTAAATACCCAGCAGTTCAAACAAAAATGCTGCAAGAAGCTATCCAAAAGACAAGCCTGCAACAAGGTGGAGGCTGGATTGTTGTTGCTTGGGTTTGGGATTTTTAATTTCTTAAGTTTATGAGATGCCCAAGCACACTGTTCAGCCAGCAGGTGTGCTGGTGAAAGCCCTACATGGCTTGATGAGAAAGCTAAGAAGACTAAGGGAAATGTTTGATGTTTTTAAGAAGTGGAAAGCTTACTCAAATGAGGAGAACAAGAAGCCCTGTAAAACATGGCAGGAGAGATGTAAACTGAAAATTAGGACTAAAAATATATAAAGAATGGATCAAGGCATGCTAAAAAACAATAGCAAAAAGTTATTCAAATAAAAAATATAACCCAGGACAAGCTTACAGGATGCTCCATTCAAAACTGGCTGTTACAGCTCAGAGGAGGGTTCCTTACCTTTGGTAGACCTGTGAAATCATCAGCTCAATGTGCTGGGGCAGCCCAAAAAGCCCACAAAACATTTGGTGCCATCAGGATGTATGTTGAGAACAGAGCAGAGGGCATCCCTTTTCTGCAATATAAAACATCTTAACTGTTGTGTGGAGTTCTGGATTTTGCATTTGCAGAAGGATATAGGGAAAATCCAGAAAGCAACAACTAAAATAATCCAAGGGGTGGTGCACTACGTTAAGAAAGCGCACCGAAAAAGCTGAGTGTCATCAGTTTGGAGAGGAAGAGGCTGTGGAAGAACAAGGTCAAGGTTTACAAAATCAGTAAGAAAGTAAATAAAGGCATAACCCTTTACCAACAGTTGAACTGGGGCCATTTGATTAAACTAGTAGGAGATTGTTTTAAAATAGCTAATACAGAGCTCGCTGCCACAGGAGCCTGCGGAGGCAGGTGGGTCAGCAGAATCAGAAAGGGATCAGGCAAATTCACGGACAGCAGGTGTATAAGGAATCCTAAAAAGATTGTGTGTGGACACACAGCAACATCCCCAGTGCAGTGATGGTGGATGCTGGGCTAAGTGCAAGGGGAAAGGACCAGACCTGCATGTTTTCCATAAGACCGTTTTCTTCTCTGGGATTCAAGTCTCAATTCTTTAAAGGTGACTAAGTAAATTTTCAGGATTCCCTTAAATTACTTTTTTTTTTTTTAATTATATGAAGGAAGTTCATATTTACAAACCCGAGCTAAAATCTGAAATTATTAAGGCAAATAATAAAACCTTGTTACAAATCCAGCACATGCTCACTGCAATGAGTTTCATGAAAAAAAAAAAAAACCTGGTACGGTCACCTGCAAGAATATTCTCTACCCTGGTGTGCACATGCTCTTTAACAGCACCCGTGGTGTGCTTCTGACACGTGCAGCACTGAATCATCTTGGCAGAATCACTTTTCTTGCAGTCTAAATAGTACACATGGTGGAGCTGACTACATAGCACAGGATTAAGCCTTGACTGGAATGCACGGAGTTGAATTTTTGCGTTGTTACGGTTAAATGAATGGCACTGTCACAATAATGAAATACTTAATGCAAATTATGGGGACCTTTTGTTCCTTTAACGCTCTAGCTGTTTGACGTTGTGATACTCTTGAGTATTTTTATAGTTTTATTGTTATACATTTTACTACAATGCTTTCATGGAAAACGACATCTTTTAGTACCAGTTATAATACGTGAGTTACCAAACAATGCAGCCTGTGTGTTGGACTGTAACTTATCCTGAGGCAACCATATTCCTCCACCTTAGGAGAGCAAGAAACTGCAAAAAGTCTGGTGTTTCTTCCTGCTTGTTGCACAAAAAAAATTCTGCCAGGGAAAAAGTTGTATGGTGGGAGAAGAAATACCTATGCAAGCACAGAAGGTATTACCTGGCAAAAATAGTTCTATTAATAGAACTACTAATACAGGGTTAATACAGGTCATGTAGGTGTTGAACTGTGATTTTTGTGGCAGCCTTGATGACTGATTTTTCTTCTGGTAGGAGTAAATTGTTGTAAGTGCTAGGGGCTTGTAAATAATTTCCTACGCAAAATCCTGAACCTCTCCATTTAATGCAGACAAACCTTTTATATGGGCATTTTGCATCTGCTGATCACATGCCTGCAACAGACACAGAATTGCTTTGATTGCTGCTTCTCTCTTCCTGAGAGAATTGTGCCATTTTTCTAGACAGTATTTTCAAACCAGTAATTTAACATTTGTTCAGAATCCTGGTACATATTTTTTCCCCTCTTTCCACCACGGTTTTTAAAGAGTAATGACACTTTGCAATGATTTTTCTCTTTAATCTTCCAGCTACTAGGTGAATTTGGTATTTCTGTGGCCTGGCTCTCCACTGATGCAAAAACAGATGTCTAAGAGTAGCATACATTGTATGCAGCCTGTGGGTCCTCCTAAAATAGCAGCAGTCACAGCACTTTATATTCCAAAGGAGTGAGATAAAACCCAAATTTTTATTATGCATTTTTTCTAAGAGAATATGAAACCATTTATTAAAATTGCAAAGGCCTTCATATTCGGCTACATGGAACTAGATGTGCTGGAAGGACCTTTACCAAGTCACCTAATAGGTTTTCTTTGTCAGGGCCAAATGAGTCTCATGTTAAGTTTCAGCTTTCAGAACCATTACTGACATCAGACTTCAGCGTTGTCTTTGATGTCTGGATGAGGCAATTGGTACATAACTGGCTGTTCTCTCTCCAAAAATAACACTTCTCTCAGTCTCTCTAGTCTCAGGACCCCCACAGATCCTCCTGCATAGCATGGCCTTATCCAGGCAGCAGCCGATCCTGGAGACCTCCTCAAGACAGCCCCCGTCAGCCAGCAGCCCTAATTAATAGACTTTGCCAATAGCTTCTTTTATTTTTTGATTTTGAAGGAGGAATATGCAGAGGTTGGCTGGCAGGACTTCACACAGCTGGCGTACAGGAAACTTCTTGGGCCCCCGAAGTTTTCCGTCTCAGCCTGTGGATTTCCACTTCAATACTGCAAGCTGTTGCCCTATATGGATATATGATCACCCACCCTGGACACACCTAGAAGCATTACATGAGTATAGCGATACATTTCTCATCTACTTTATGACAAGCTTCCTTTTGAGATTAAATACCCTCAAATATATTGGAAAACATGCACAAACTGAGTGTGCATCAGGCCTTCCTGCCAATTTTTTTAAATTCACACTCCTCCGGGAGCTCTGCTCCCTTTTCATCAGCCACCAAGTTTACATGGGAAGTTGGGCTTGAGGTTTGGAGGAGGTCTAGGAATGGAAGCTGTATTTATGAAGGAGCACGTATGATACTTCTTGGATTATTCCTCCAGCCTCCAACTGCTCGTGGCTCAGATTTTCTAAATCAGAGGCATACCTACACATGTAGTATATATACACACATGCACAGAGAAGAGCCTGTCTCACAAGCTATATATACACTTATATGTATATGGATATACTTTAGTATCTAAATTATATATGCACGCAATTTGTGTTAATCTTTCTATTAATAAAGTGTTAGATGTTAATGCTTCTGTTTTCACCTACCATCTTCTTTACTGTCACTGTCTTCTAAAACAGACTGTACTCCCCATGTCCATCCATACACACGCCTACATAAATTAGCTTCTAAGCTTCAAATGCGAAGTGAGCGGCCAGGTCAGGTTTTTTAAAATATCTGATTTGTAAAAATACTAGTTATACCTTTACTGTTTGAAGTCTTTTGTTAATTCTTTTCTGACCAGTACTCGTGCCTGTGGAAATACGTTCAGATGAGACAAAAGAAGGCCTTCTATGTAGTGTTTCAGGCCCAAATTCACTTTGACAGGATCCCACACAAGTTTCAGTCTGGACCTACATGCAGATCTTCCCAAGGTGAAAGCATTATAATTGTTAGCACAGCACCAGCTCTGTGTCAGGTGTTTGAAATATAGCTTTTTATCCCTGAAGCTCCTTTCTCTTTTAAAAAGTTCTTAGACTGACAGTGGTTTAGCATTAATTACTTTTAAATTATGCTAAACTGTTTTCCTGAAAATCGGAATGTTTAATTCATAAAGACATTTTCAAAAGAACATTTTCCTGTGCTGCTTGCTTTGGAAACAGCAATGTCATACCCAGAACACAACTCTCTAGGAACTCAATGACGGCTCAGTTAGTCATAGGCTTGTTGGATTTTGGTGCTTGCCCTTGAAGTAAGAGAGAGACCAACAAAAGGATTCACCTGGAGAGGCTGTGGCAGAAGACAGGCTTGGGAAGAGACCTGCTTGGACACACTGCTCATTTTCACTTGGTGTTTATTACAGACCACTTGGAAGGGTAATATAGTTGATTGTTGCTCACCAAATCTCTAATTTATTTCAGTTTGACAGTTCTCCAGACATTAGAGGATGGACTGAAGAGAGCAGATGCAGATCCTTCAGTGAAAGCTGTTATGATTTGCGGTGAAAATGGGAAATTCAGTGCAGGTAAGGCAGTTTTCATCACAGCCTGAGAAAAAGAGGAAATGCTCTCCACCTACCATGTCTGAAGATTTGCTGCCTTGTAACACTGCTGATAAAAGTCCAGATTTGGCTGGAAATGGCCACAAGACGGTGGGCTTTTTCTGTTCTGGTGTGCCACAGTTGACATGAGGCACACAACAGGCTGGACTGTCCAGGCCAGGAATAAGCTGGTATGTTCATGCTGAATCGAGGGGCAGCTCCTCATCTCCCTCATGTACCGGTGCCTCTTTCCTCTCCCCAGCTATGTTTGTATAAAATCTCTGGACCGTCAACTGGTCCAGCATATGAAACATAACGAGGAGTGGAGTAGTGGTGAGTAACAGATCTTCTCCAGTTGTAGGAACGCGGGAAGCTAGGGAATTCCTGTAGAGCTCTGCATTGCTTCTTAGTAGTAACTTGCACTTGAGTATTCCAGACTCAGCTTTCTTTTTTATTGCAACAAGGATGTCTGCAAATTTCTGTAGAAACTGCTACAGTTACTATGTATTTTGTAGTTAGCCTTCCCCTGAGCTCTCTGAATAGGCTTAAGGAGCCAGGGTTTCTTGAAGGCGGTCCCAAAAGGGGTTGATTCCTTTTAATCACTCTCCTGCCAGCAGCATGCTCTGCAAGGACTTGATCATCTGTGAGCTGCTATGTCCAATGGCACAGAGGGAACGATCCTTCCGATCACTGCCTTGCTCACTAATCTTGCTTCCCTCAATCTCTTTATGCCAATGCAGGAGCTGACATTCGAGGATTTTCTTCTCCAAAGAGACATGGTGTTGCCTTGGGCCCCATCGTCTCTCTCATAGAAAGGAGTGAGAAGCCCGTGGTGGCTGCCATTGAAGGCGTTGCCTTGGGAGGAGGCCTGGAGGTGGCACTTGGCTGTCACTATCGGATTGCACATGTGAAGGTAACACACCTTGTGAACTAGAGAGGCTGAAGGCATTGGCAGCCACGTACATATGGCCATGGAGAGGGTGGGAGACTGCTCCTGAGGAGCAGGGGGACAGCGTGTCTTTTCCTGGGATCACCTGCCTAGAGAAGGAGGGCATTATAGCTACGGGCTACAAGTCTGTATGCTCAGACATTCTTCACCTACAACACCACCCTTTACACGCTTTCCTAAGTCTTACTAAATAACGAATTTCAAGTCATTTCTAAATATGAAATTGATTTGTAACTAGCAGAATAAAATGGCTGCATAGAAACCTCAGCGATGGAGTGTTAATTTGCCCTAGGTCTGGGTAGTCACACTGTGATGTAGATGGCTGTATCTTACTGACTCCTGCAGCATGACTTTCTCTTACTTTTTTTTTTTTCCTCAGCCCTGTGAATTTTGCATTTCTTTCCACTAGTGGCCTAGTCTATTGGAAGTTGAAACTCATCTAGCGTGGAGCATGGTTTGATTCCCCATAAGCTCTGTTCCTGAAGGAGCACTCTGGCCAAAAGACAGCTCTAAGAGCCTTTTAAGGAGATTCATTTTCTTTCTTGAATCCCCTCCTTCCAGATTCAGGAATGCTGAACTGCCTTTTAGCAGAACCTGGCCTCCTCACAGGGACTCTTCACTAACAGGGCCATCCCCTCACTTCTGCAGCGTGAATCACTGTTTCACCATGACAGCATGGGCTGCAGCAGCAGCATCAAGAGGTATTCTGCATCACCCTGTATGCCACCTGGGTGCCATAAGTAGTGGTCTTAAAGCTGAGCTCTTAAGAGCTCAATAGGAAATGTTCAGGCTAACTTTTTTAAAACAAGGCAACAAAACTATAGATTTTTAAGGGAAGACAGGACCCCCCCCTCCCAGTGCCCCTGGCTTCTCTGCCATAACCCTACTAAATGTCAAGTGCACAAGGAGCCATCTGAAGGAAACACATTTGAAGGAAGATTAGGGGAGAGTTCCATGCCAATTTTCCTTTACTAAACTTCTAAGAATTAGGGTAGGGAAGTAAGAGTTAAGTCACAGAGTGCTCTCCAGCATGTGGTAACAACTGCTTAAAAGCCTTAGTTTACACATTTGTCAACCTGGGGGATGCTGTTGGTCCCACAGCTCTCCTCCAGTGCTAGCACACGTACATCCACTGAAAGATGATGTTTTTCCTGTGCCTTTGTACACAAATTCTTAAGATGGTTGAGTGAGCTTTCATCTTAAATGTCTGTGGCAAAAAGCAAGGATGACATTTCTATGTAGAAGTCTTGAGGCTTCCTAGAGGACCAACACGTGAATCAGGTCTGCTTATCTTTCCTCTCTTCTGCTCAGTTTGTAATTATCACTCTTTCTATCAGATCTGTTGTTAAATTTGACTTCATTTTAGGCACGGATGGGTTTACCGGAGGTCACCGTTGGGTTACTTCCAGGTGCTGAAGGCACTCAGCGACTCCCCAGACTAATTGGAGTACCAGCTGCTCTGGATATCATCACTACAGGTGAAGTACTGCACCTCGGCCTTGCTCTGTATACAACAATAAGCATTGAATCACACCACCAGCTTGGTCGAAGAAACATTAATTTCATTTACCTGTGTAGCTGCTTGGGTTGAAATACAGTTTTCTTCCACTGATAATGGGCTAAGAAATGGACAATACATTTCTGAGGCATGTAGTTAGTAATGCATTTATGTACCTGATAATGAACACATCTCATATTTGAAGCCAGCTACACACAAGTCATTTGATCAGATGGAAAAGAATGAAATTGCCCCTCCCACCCCACTATAGTCATCTTATTTCTCTTTTTGTCACAGGAAGACACATTTCAGCAACTGAAGCACTGAAGCTGGGCTTGGTTGATGAAGTTGTGGAAGAAAACACAGTTGAGGCAGCAGTTCACTTGGCAAACAAAGTGATTGGTGAGGAAAGAATTGTAGCAATGCCAAGAAATAATTGGTGATGTTTCAGGGCTGAAGAGAGTCAGAACAAAGCCCACCAGTTTGTTCCAATTTCCATGCTCCATTCATTTGAGTGTTGGCATTCATATAAGATGGGAACTAATTGCAGAATTTGTTTTCTGTTGTCTGAAATGAAAAATTCAGATGCTGGAGAGCTGCAGAAATTCAAGGGAGGATTCAGAAAGCAGATACATATCAAGTCCTCCTGCTTCCTAATTATATATCCAAACTCACATGCTCATCTGGGCTGCTGCACTCCACTGATTTTGGGGAGTATGTACTCTTTCCATATATAGTTTTGGATCACAGCTGGTATTGCATGTATTCTGGTTGCACCATCAATAATGGCTGATCAAAAATAACCTTCTCCCTCTAGTGCAGGGGCTCTCACATCCTCAGCCCAACTTAATGACCCATGAGTCTGCAAGTGACTTTGTCCCTGATCCTTTAGCTGCTGTGTAAGAAAATGGCCTGTAGAGATGGGAGGGATGTTAGGAGGTTTTTTTTTCCCCCCACCCTAGAAATAACAAAATTTTATTAACTGGAGTTAACACAAGAAGAGGAACGTTCTTTGTGCAGCATGAGGAGCGTCGCCTTGAGAGAAAACAGGATATTTTTCCACTACTAACCTCCTCATACCTTTGGAAACAGACTATTGACTTCTGTCAGGATTTAGTCTGAAAGTCTGTCACAATGAGATGCGTGCAAGGAAGCAAAAAACCCTTTCTGCTTTGATCACATGGCCTTTATAGGCAATGCTTTTCCAAGCTGCATTGTTGCTTTTGCTCCTGCAGTTCTCTTCACTACAAACAAGGCCCCTTCTTCTCTGCTAGAAGCAGAAGCAGCCTAAGCTTTGTCCTAGATGACGGTGCACTGTATTTTTAAGATAGTTCAATGAATGGGCTGTTCTTAAAGATCAGTGTCTTGTATACTTCGCTACAACTTGAGATTTACCAGATAGGTGCAGAAGGGCATACTCTTTGCCAGGTGTTCTGTAAGAGATGCTCTTCCTTCTCATGATATTCACTCTATGGTATTTTTACGCTTCATTTTTAGCGCAGAATTGATGACATAAGCAGTCCCCTTTTCTCTTTCTCTATACATAAGCAGACTGTTTAAATATAATTCTTTAGAAATGATGGGAGATGTACTGCACCATTGCTTCTAAGAAAAACAAAGATACTTTGGTTCACTGATTCTGTCGGGTTTGAATGAGAACTCTGTTTCTCCATCTGTTGGGAGAGCAGTGAAATATTACTATTCTTCCAGGCAAATTCACCCACAAACAGTGCTCCCTCTGATGTATGCACTGGGCTTCTGAATTATGCTCTGCATAAGATCTACAACAGTACAGATGACAGCAGAAGTGTATCATAAAATGAGTAATAGATACATTGCTAGAAGTGGCAAACCAGCAAGCATTCTGGATTTCAACTAATACTAAGTGAAATTTAGATATTTGGATGCTGATTTCTTCCGGAAAGACATTGTGCAGTGGTTGGCAGTTGTGAAAGTCAGCTTGACCTTAGAGGAGAACCTCAGGAATTAATCATTGAGCATGCTATTCCTCAGTGTAACTTGCTTTCTGGAACCGCTTCCACTACGGCCAAATTCCTCTTTTGTAGCTTGATCTTCATTGGAAATTGTCACTACCAAGAATTTAATTTCATTTTAGAGAATGGCATTGTATAAGCATACAAGGATCCTGGCTGGACCTTCAGCTGGTAACCTGCCCAGTCTCACTCATTATTAGTAGTAGATTTTCTCTCTGTTTATTGCTGGTTTGAGTTACCCCAGTAAAATGAGTAATGTCACTGAAGGTGGTTTACATCACACCATACAGCAGCTCCACCAGGACTTTATAGATGCTTTCAGACTCTTCCTAGCAGCTTTACTGGTATTTGCAGTATGGCTTTAACAGTGAAAATACTGACTAGTCAGCTAATCTTTATTTCCTGCTTGGAAAACTTCTCATTAGACCTTGCAGAAGACCGTGAAGAGTTTTGATGCACCATTTAGCCTCAGATTCCCCAATGATTTGAAAGAATGGTGTACCCAGAGTCCATATGTTCCTTTTGAGTCATTCTTGGCTTTGGCGTTTGCCTGAAGTTAATATAATTCTCCTGCCATGCAAAGGCAAACCAGCACTTTCATTTCTCTACGTCAGGCACTAACTCAGGGCTGCAGAAGAGATGACAGGCTTTCAGAGCTGATCTGGTTTTTGTTCATATTGAGTTCTATTTTCAGTGAGCATTTTTCAGATAATCTTAATAAAACCAGAGACAGAGTTGCACAAAAAAAAATGCCATCACAGAAGTCCACTGTCATCGTGTGGCATGCAGCATTTTGTTTCTGATGAGATTTTTCTTTTTAAACATGAGCCTAACAACTGCTGGCTTCTTACAGAGCCGTTTGGCTAAATAACTAGTTTTGTCAATGATGGAATTTCTATTTCTGGGAAGGCTGTACTGCAAGATAAGTCTCAAAGAATCAATTCAGAAATTATTTTCTTCTAAAGCTTTTTCAGCACTGAAGCTGCAGTATCTCATGGTAAGAGATCAGTCTCAAATAGCTGACCTTACTGAAGCAAGTGTCCTTGATTATTGTTTCGATATGCAGTTGACAGAGCTTCCTTTATGTTAGGAAAGCATCTTCATCCATATATTTTTATGGATTATTCCTAATGAAAACACCTTCAGAAGGAGTTCTGAAATAGTCCTGAATATGTGGTTGTAGGAACACAGAGACAATTATTGATTCCAAGTTAAAATTTTCATTGAAAAGCAGTAATTATATATTGCAGATAGGCAACAAGCATATGTTCCTGACCTCCTTCAGGCAAAATAAAGTAGCTTCAC
Source organism: Coracias cyanogaster (assembly GCA_033124195.1). Taxonomy (NCBI): domain Eukaryota; kingdom Metazoa; phylum Chordata; class Aves; order Coraciiformes; family Coraciidae; genus Coracias; species Coracias cyanogaster. The sequence continues at coordinate 19,955 of JAVSBS010017935.1, forward strand.
TTTTTAAAGCATTTTTTAGAAGGAGACAGGAGCTAAACCCTTGGAGGACAAGGAGAATGTTCTTTCATTAAACATGCTTGGTAATCACTGCACTAATTCAAAGCTGCATTATATAATTTGTCCACCTGATGGCAACACAAAATTGAAAAATTGCTGTAATTGCTTGTGGCAGGCAGTAACTTGCCGCTTATGCTGCCCACCTCTTGCTGGCCTGCTGTAGTCCTCAGCTGGAGGAAACAACAGCTGCTGATCCTCTGCACAGCAGACTTCTTTGAAGCTCTCTCCATCTGTAATCATCTCTTGCTTCCTGACCACATCTGCTGATTGACCTTTATCATCTTCCCAGATGAATGGCTTGCACCAAAGAGCCAAGGAAAATCGCTTCAATTTAGATTAGCTCAGGCCTCACAGGTATTAAACCCTACGTGAAAAGATGATTATGAGTTTGACTGTAAGCCAGTAGGAGTAACTGGAGGAAGCATGTGTTTCTTCTGAGTCTCGTAAAACCCAAAGGAGTAACAGATACTGCTGTTAGGTAACTGCGTGCTTTAAATGGGGACTGTTGGAGAAAGGCTTTCACTTAGAGTTGCAAGGGCCTTTAGTGCCTCATCTCTGGGAAAATGTACAATATAAACACATTTTAATCTCTCTCCGGGGCTTATGATTCTGGCTGCCACCTTCTTTAGACAGAAGGTCTAGCAACAGTGCCCCTTTGACACAACCAGAGTTTGTAAAAGGTCTGGCATGAACTGGACATGCCTGGCAGGCCTGAGACCACTGCAAGCCTGAGGAGCAGGGGTCCAGTTTCAGTTATTGTTTCTCAGAAATTCTCAAGCAGTTCAGTGCACTAGCAAGACTGTTGGGCTCACCCTGCCTCTTGCATCTGGAGTCCTGTAAGATCCCAAGGGTTTACAACTCTGGGATTATTTTTTGTTGTTGTTAAATTGCAAAATAGTTGACACTGCATGCCTACATGTTGCTTTTGCTGCTAGAAATGTTGTAGACTGTCTGGCCTTTGTGCCACCTAGACTACAAACACTAGTAAAGCAAAGCAAGTATCTGTGCAAGCTCCTAGGCATGGATGATGCTTTTCCCTGCAGCACTGATGTCTGATACTGTTCATCATGTTCCTGCTGCTTTGATTTCAGAAATCAAGGCACAAGTGTCCCACACTGATCTCTTCTTTTCCATCATGTCTGCTTTCTGGGACAAACCTGAGGTTTCCTCTTGTAATGAAATGAAACCCACGGTTTAAGTCCTAAATAAAGAACTGTGGATAAAGAGCATTTCTGGGTTTAAAACGTACGTTTAGGGGAGAAAAAAAGGATTATAAAATAAAGGAACATTATCCTGACTAAATCCTGCAATAATAGCAGATACAAACTGTATTCACTGTCAATGTGAAAACAATTTTTATGAGCTCTGATTACAAGGGAAGCTTCTTACACAGCAAGTGTTCATCTTTTTGTGTTCTCTAAAAGGCTCAATTAAAAATCCTGAGCTCTGAAGACTTATTTCAGGAAATTAGTATCTTAACTGATCCTGGAAACTCACATTTCTGTTTCTCTTAAACACTTCTTGATCTTGGAGGAAGAACTAAAGTCCAGACATGTTCTTTGGGAAACTATGATTGCAGTGCTGCCATTATTCCTGCTCTTCAGCAGCCTGTGTATAGTTTCCTGCTCCTGAGTCTTCTGCTGATGAACCAGCACTTTCGTAACTCAGACAACAGGAAGAAAAAGGGGAGCTGGGTGCAATATTCTACCTTTGAAGGAAGCGTGCTCCTGTGGCAGAGCTCATACAGGAGAGGCTAGGGCAATGAGACTGTATACCAGGGAGCTTCTCAGCGTAAGGTTCTCATTAGAGGGGGCCTACCCACCATCCTGCTTTGGTAGCAGTCCTGGGTGCTTCTGGGAACAGCACTGCAGCCATCAATGTAGTAATGTTGCCACACAGTTACCGACCTAGATGTGGCTATGATGATGAAAGTGTATGTGAAAATGTTGGAATATTAAGGCAATACATCCTGAATTTCTGATCTTGTTCCTCCACAGTCATTACTGAGGGAAGCTGCCATTAAGAGCAGCCTGAGTATGGACAGATCAGAGATCTCCTAGCAGGCACCAAGGCTTGTACTTCTGAAGAGAAGGGAGAAGATTTTGGCATCTGAAATGTAACTAACTTCTCTCAGTTAAAGTCCTTTGTAGGTATCACCATAGCAACCTCTGTCTGTAATGAGCCTCATGTATTTGTGTGGCTGCTTGATTCACCCCTTGCTGACACAGAAGCATGAACTTTCCCTTGTTATTCATTTGCTCCTCAACTCACGCTGCGTGAGCCGTCCTCTTGGTTAGACCCAAAGTAAAGAGAGGGACTCCTGCTGTCAGGGAAGACTTGAAGTCAGAGTATATTTCCCCGTCTGTCTCATAAATGCCTGGGTCAGGACCCTGGCTGGAATGCATCCGGCTGACAAAGTCAGTTGGGCACCAAGTAATAAACAGTACTGGGGGAAAACTTCCATGGTGAGGCTTATAGAAAGAGCCATATGAATGTGACAGCTGAGACTGTGGAGTACGAGAACTGGAGAAGTCAAGGCACTCTGTAGCTGAGAAAAGGAAGGAGAGAATTACTTCTTTGAAACTGAAATATTGCTTTTTTGAAGTTTAAGAAGAAACTTAAAAAATCGTAACTGTCAGAGCAAAACAAACAAAAAGCTAAGAAATGTCTGACACTTTAGTTCTAGACCCAGATCGTGGTGCCATTCAAGCCCTAATGCAGTGAGCATAGGGGGAAAATAGGTAGACTGCACTCCCAGTCTGTGTAGAAAAGAGTGAAAAATCTGTCGTCTTCCAGATATGGATACTTTGTTGCATAACTCCATTTTTCTACCCCCAGGTCAGCCACTGGGACCCCGCAGGCTCAGCCTGAAGCCTGTTCCAAAATTGCCCAACATAGAAGCATTTCTCAGTGAGGCTCTTGTGAAGGTGAAGAAACGGGCCCACGGATGCCTGGCTCCGGAGCTGTGCTTCCAGGCCGTCAAAGCTGCCACAGAGCAGCCCTTTGCAGATGGAGTCCGGAAGGAGCGAGAGCTGTTTCGTGTCCTGTTGACTTCAGGCCAGGCCCAAGCCCTGCAGTATGCTTTCTTTGCGGAGAGAGCGGTGCAGAAGTGGACAACACCCAGTGGAGCTTCCTGGAAGAGTGCTTCCCCGCAGCCCATCCGCAAAGCGGCTGTGATAGGTAAGGGAGTGAAAAAGCTGATGTGGTTGCTGACTGAGCAGCTGACAGCAGAGCTAGAGGGGAGTGGGATGAGTGTAATCAGACTTTACTCATGGCAGAAGGCTGAAGTGGGTTTCCAGAGCAGTCAGTCACTGGTACCCATCACAGGCAAAGATACTCCACATCCATAGGTGAGATGGAAGGGGGGAAGGCACCACTGCATTGGAAAGCTCAGAAATTCAGATGGCAAGTCACATCCCACTAGATGCCCCCTCTTTCTTTGGAAGAATAACTTCCTCTCACTTCAGAGACACTTCATCTGTGGACCATAAGTAGTCTGTTCCCTTTTAAATACTACGTTGAATCCTGGCTTTATTCCATGTTATAAGCAGGTTTGCATGAAATTCTGCTCCGCCTGGTCTAGTTCTGTACTGCAAGTGCATGTGCAGAGTCACGCAGGGATAGATTAACACAAAAATGTTTTGACAGCTGTATTTTAAGAAGATTTCATCTCACTGGGATCCACTCCTGCCATTTTGTAGCCCAGCAAGATAATGCCTTCATTAATTTTTTATAAGAGCAATTTAAATAAAACGTTTGATGCACTGCTGAGATTTTTAAAAAAGAATATCTCTCAGCTCTGTCTGTTGACAGTAGCACTCAAAAAATGGTTAGACAAGTAATGGAGCACTTGGAAAACATCCATTCTGTTTCAGAGAAAGCTCACCAGACCAACACTGCTCTTTCCTGGGTACTTCTCAGGCCTCTTGTGCTCTGCAATATGAGCTCTCTAAAAGCTCATTTCAGGCCACAATTTTTTTTTTTTTTTTTTTAAGTTCCTTTCTCTTCATTAGCTGCCATACCATATTTTTAATGAAGATGGTTTTTAAACATCAGTCCACAAACCTTGTGAGGAGGATCCATGGCTGTTATAGCATTCAGGTAAAAAGGATGAATTCTTGCCAAGTTCATCATATGACTTGAAGAGCACTGTCCTTTGGACACAGGCAATCCCAGACAGGTCAGTGTGCAACATGGGCTTTGGCAGGAAGAGCTTGTGTTGAAGCTCTGTGAGAACGATCAGGTGATGAGAATAGGAATTCTTTCCCACAGACTGCTAAATCATGCCAAAACAATACATTTGCGGAGTCCCAGTTGCAATGACAGTTTAGCCAGAAGGGCTGTTTACATCTGATTTGCTTATTTTGGCGCTGTAACTGTGCTAGAGGGAATTCTAAGGACAAATGCAATCTGTTTGAAAGTTTCTAGTAGAAACAATCTGTATCATATTTCTCACTGAACTGGCTGGGCTACATCTCCCACCCATTGGATTAAGTATTTGCATCTCATCTCCAGACAGGTTTCTGAATTCTGGTCTAAATTGCGTCAACCTCTACCCCCAGGTTTCAGTGGGTTTGTAGCTGGTTATAGACAACGCTCAAGCTAACCCATACCTTTTGCAGAATAAAACTAAGTGCTTTGATACTTTTGCTGCAGAGCACAATCTGTCCCACTCTGGTCATTCTCATGATTCTGAGCTTCCCCTAATTTTTCAACACTTTATAAAGCACACATAGCTGAAGTAGGAACAGTATTCCAGGAGTAATTACACTAAGACCAGGTACCCTTCCTTGCTCCTACTTAGTACATTCCAGGTAACATTCAAGGTACATTCCAGGTAACAGCAAATTTTCACATTAGCCACGTTCAACACATCCTGCTAATTATCTACTGGCAGGGAGCAGCTGCACCCCAGGGATGGGAAGCCAGTGGCAATAACACCTCCCAGGAGGACAGAACCACAGAATCTTTGAGGCTGGAAGGCACCTCTGGGTGTCATCTTGGCCAACCCCTCTGTTCAAATAGGGCCACCTAGAGCCAGTCCCCTAGGACCATGTCCAGACAGCTTTTGAATATCTCCAAGGATGAAGACTCTACAACCTCTCTGGGCAACCTGTGCCAGTGCTCTATCACCCCCACAGTACAAGACTTGTTTTCTTATGTTCAGATGGAACCTCCCATGGTTTAGTTTTTGCCCATTGCCTCTGGTCCTGTCACCAGGGGCCACTGAAAAAAGTCTGGCTCCATATTATTTATACCTTCCCCTCAGTTATTTGTATACATTGGTGAGATAACCCCCAAGCCTTCCCTAGGCTGGAGTCACAGCTCACTCAGACTTTTCTCATGAGACACACTCCAGTCCCTTAATCATCTTAGTGGCCCTTCACTGGACTCACTCCAATAGCTCAATTTCGCTCTTCTACTCAGAAGCCTGGAGCTGGACACAGTACAAGCATGGCCTCTCCAGCACTAAGTAGAGAAGGACCATCTCCCTCAACCTGCCAGCAAGACTCCTCCTAATGCAGCCCAGCATACCATTAGCCTTCTTTGCCACAAGGTCATATTGCTGCTTAATAGTCAACCCAGATTCTTTTCTGCTGAGCTGCTTCCCAGCCAGTCAGCACCCAGCACGTGCTGGTGCACAGGACTATTCCTCCTCAAATGCAGGACTTTGCACTTCCCCTTGCTGAGCTTTATGAAGGTCCTATCAACCCATTTCTCCCTCTGGATGGCAGCACAACCCACTACTGTATCAATTATTTACAGTACCTGAGCAAGGCAAGCCAGGCAGACCCAGAGATGATGGCCAGGATCTGTTAGAAGTACAGATGATCAAGCAAAGTTCACATGATGACACAGGTCCGAGGTAAAGTCGGGAAACCAGCCTGCAGGCTGAGGTCTGGATCAATAGTGTCCACAGCCTGGCACAGCCACAGTAAGACACCAGAACTCCTCCAACATAGCTTAGGAGGGGACTAAATGCCTAGGTCTGAGCTTAAATGTGGCTCCAAGGCACATGGGCAGTGCATGTGGGTGGAGGCTCCAGGTGTAGCTGGCCAGGGTCATTAAAGCTCATCAGTGCACTCAGGCCTCGATGCTTACCAAGACTCCTAACGCCTTTTCTGAATCATTGCTTCTATCAATACAGCCCCCACAGTCCACAGCTGTGTCTTGCTTTGTTTATGCTAGTTGTGCATGTTATACTTCATCTGATAAGTAACTGCTATTTTGGAAGTCATTGATCACCTCCTTTTAACTCTGAATCCCACACCATATTAGGTGTCGCTGCTTTCCATCACTTCATTCTGCAACCCCACGGGCATTTTCTCCTTCCTCTGGAAGGTTTTCCTCCAATTCTGCCTTTTTATATCCATGAAATTTGAAGTCCATTAGAGACAGGTGTAGAACACACCAACACAATTATATTTTTTCTTTCAAGTTACTGTAACGAAAGTCATTCTCCAGCCAGTACCATGCTGTACTCATAATTTCACATTCTTGATCTTAAGTACATTCTTGCTGCACCAGAAATCATAATCTTAGGGAGGATTTTTGAGAGCCGGACACCTTTTAAACTAGGGCTGCTCATCTGCGTAAGTATTGAGTCCACCTAGGTGATGCAGAGTCTATTTTACTGCAGAGAGGAGGGCAGTCAGAGCAAGATGACCATTTTGGATGGTCAGAAATCACACAGCCCCCGTTTCCCAACAGATGGTGCTGTGCCATTTCACACACTAAAACTATGCTGTGTTACACTAGTGCTTCTGGTTTTTATTGCTGCAAGAGCAAGCAACTGAGAAGCTCTCACTTTCCTGCTGCTTCAGTACCTTTTCTGTAGGCACAGAGGGCCTGTAGGGCAGGGAGGTACCGCCATGAATGCGAGGGGAGCCCTGCTTTGTGACCCTCCTGTCTGTCCACTGCTTGTTCGCAGGAACTTGTTGGAGGGAGCTGGCGCATCACTGCTAACCATGTCTTAATGTAGATTCAACGTAAAGGATGATCTGTCGTTTTTGTTGGCATGCTTGACAGATAGCATTGCTGATGAACTGGCAACTGTTCCTGTGCAGTGCTGGCTTCCCGTCAGCTGCCTGTCTGCAGTTTCCTTGCTGAAAGACTAAGCGGGTAACACCCAGCTATGTGGGATGCCTCCTGGTCTTGGCTTAGCTGCTCTTGGCTGTCTTCAGCCACATAGAGTGTCACCTATGTCATCTGCTTCTGCTTGTTCTGAACTTTTGGCTCCCATCCCTTTCCACTCTCTCTGGTTCCTCATCACCCAGAGAAAGAGTTCTTCACTGTCCCTTCTACAGTCTTCCCGTAGCTCCCTGCTTGAGTAGCATGTTATTTCTGCTTGAAATTAATACACTGAAACAGAGAAAGAAGCAGCTCCAGTCTGCAGCAGTCCACCACTGCCAATTGCTCATTGTTTTTAACACGAAAACTGGAACAGTCTTTGCATATTTTTACCAATCTATAAAGAATTATTTTAATTGCCTGGCATTTTAAAAGTCCAAATATCCATTGTGGTTCAGAATATTTTCCACTAATCTGTATTTCTTTAATGTGTGTGTGACTGTACATGAGTGCTTTTGTACATATTTTGAGTTAATTTGTTTTGAAATTTGTTTTTAAAGTCCTTCAATTAATTTTGCATGATTTTTCATATTCTAAGTACCTCATATGACAGATCAATAATTAACAGTCATTATTCACTCAGCTTGCCCAGTAAATGGATTTGTCGTATTCATATTTGGCCTGAAATTACATGGGTTCAAGTGTAGTTTTATTTATGTGTCAAAGCTACATTTCACAACAAAAGACCAGAAGCAAGATGGCTAGACACTGTTCTTTTTCCTGAAGCAGATTTCAGTCTTCTTCTGAAAGATGTGCCTTGGGCATGAAAGATGGTAACACAGCTCTGAAAAATGTCCCCTGCGTGGAAGATAAGAATGTAGGGCTTTTTCAGGGTTTGGGGGGAGTGAGAGCACTACTGAGGAAGAAAACGGAACAAACAGTGGAAATTCTGGAGTAGTTCCTAGACATGTTTTGGTCTGTGTGACCTGAGCTGAGCATGTGATGTTTCCCCTTCTCTTATGGCCGCCTACACATGTAAGGCCCAATGATTCCCTACCATTTTTTTCTGCTCTAATACATTCTGCCCCAAGATCACTCGGCTTTATAAAATTGAAAAGGGGAGTCCTTAATCTCTCCTTAGCCAAATCTCTCCTTAGTTTTATAGCCCAATTTTAGAAAATATTTCCAGGGGAGTCAGTCATGTTGTGCAAGCTCTAATGTAACAAAACCCTTGGGGCTTTCATTACTCTCTCTGCCAGCTTCATTAAACATCATTTCACCGAAGAGTTATGTTGTAAGTTGAGAGACAGCTTTTCTAGGTCAGAAACAAGCTTGGCAAGCTCATATCTTATCTATAAGCCTATTCCTGTGGCCTAGAAAGTGAAGTACAACACACATGTATGCCTGTCTCTCATGGGGTGGCTAAAACCTAGATGGGAGTACTCATACTGCATGTGGATAAAGGCAAGCGGCAATCAGCTAACACCACTGCAGAACTTCCCTTGAAAAGAAAGCTGGAGAACCTCTGCTCATGGAAGAGCTTTTGATTTAGGAAGAAGCAGCATGTTCATATTGCGAGACAACTGCTGAGACTTCAGTCATGAGACTAAAGCTGAGAAGAACAGGAGTTAATAAGGCTCAGGATGTGTGCATTATTTATTTAGTAGAGCTTGGAAATTCTAGGGAGAAACCCACGGTCTCCACCTTGGAAAGGAAGAGACTTCAGAGGGAGCCACGTTGAACTGCAAACACTTTAGTTTGATGTCTGAAGAGAGCCTTAAAGATGGGGCTGGGCTTGGCGGGCATGCATGAGGCGGTGAGTTCTTCTGCAGTGAGAAGAAAGCAGTTCTTTTAGCTCACAAAAGACAGGGAAAAAATGGTCTCTAACTGTACCTGCTACCACACCCAAGGCGCCGAGTACTGAGCACAGCGGGAGGAGTTATTTGTGTTTGGGCTTTTTCACTCAGCAAACCACGGACTCTGAAATACTAAGAACTGATTCATGTTACTCTACTTTTATTTCCAAATTAGTTTTTAGTAGTACTTGATTAGGAAACAGAAAATCTAATTTCCTACAAAGGAACTTCATCATTTGCTTGGGAGTGTAATGGTTTATAGGCAGGCTCCCAGTGATGTCTGTAAAAACTTCTTGTGGCTAAGCAGGGAGTGTTTTAAATGTCTCGTCCATACGCAAGCTGAGGGTGGACAGAACTAAACCAAGGGTCTGTAGCTTGTAGGAAAAACATACTACCTTGCCTGACCTTGGTTGTTGGAACTTGTTTAAATGATGATATAATTTCAGCTCTTCTTTACAAAGCTGCTTTAGACAAATTTTTTAATCCCCTTGTTTCTGTTGATTTTTTTAACTGACTTTCATTTGTAAACCCGGGATTAAAAAAATAATTTTTACAGAATTATAACAAACCTGTACTTTGTCTGGTTGTTGCTTTATTTACGATATAAATAATCCTCCCATTCAAATGCTTTTCACTTTTAAAGCTGGTAAAACTGTGCTGGCCTTTCCTTACCAGTTCGTATTAGCTTAGTCCAGAAAGCCTCCATCATGGGGGAGCAGGATAAATAGTGTGGGCTGTGAATCACAGGAAACTGTAAATGTGCAGCTTTTCATTCATTTAATGTAATAGAAGGCAGAGCTGGTGGAAGGGCTTAAAAGGGGGGAAAGGATCGAGCCAGTAGTCACTGGTATTTCTGGGAGTATGAGCTGAGAGCAGCACATTTATGGGTCTTGGAGGAAAAAGAAATACAGCTTGAATAAGAAGAAATACAGCTTAAGAAATGAAAATAAAAATGAAAAGAAAGTGAAAAGAAATACAGCTGCTCGTTTACAAGAATTCTGGCAAGTGCTTTAACTGTGTGACTAGACAAGGAAGACTGTGTCTTCGAGAACCTTCAGAAGTTAGGAGTGACCTGTGTTGGAGGACTTGGGGAGGCTGTAACTCGTTAAGTGATGCTGGTTTCCCTAGGTACAGAACTTTGCAGAGAGAAGACATGAATCACATGGTCTGCACACACTGGAGTGAATCCCACTGGTATTTTGTAAGCCTGGGAGGACATTAACTTGCCTTGATGCTACTGCTTTGCAAACATTTAGGCTCACTAAAAGAGAGAATTCACCTTCCTTTTTCCCAGTCTTCAATTGTTTTTTTCTATCATCTGTGCACTACTCATTTTATGTAGACTTCCACTTTTTATGCTGGAGATACAAAGGAAATGCTACTGCCAAGTGATTAATTGTACCATTTTCTATTTATAGTCTCTGATTCTGTCTCACTTTTATCCTTAGGGCTGGGAACAATGGGCCGAGGCATTGTGACTTCTCTGGTTAAGGCCACCATACCTGTGGTAGCCCTGGAGCAGGATCTGGAGTATCTGAATGCAGGAAGAAAAGCTGTGATGCTCCTTTTGGAACGTGAGGCTATGAAAATGGAGCAGGGTGCCCGAACCCTGGATTTCCATAACCCTGCACATCTCCAGTTCACTGTGGATTTTGATGCGTTGCGTGATGTAGATCTAGTCATTGAGGCTGTGTTTGAGAACATGGCACTAAAGAAGGAAATATTCCACAAGCTGTCCAGAATCTGCAAGCCAGAGGCCTTTTTGTGTACAAATACATCAGCCCTGAACATCGATGAAATAGCCTCTGCCACGAGCCGCCCACAGCAGGTCATTGGCACACATTTCTTCTCCCCTGCTCATGTGATGAGGTTATTAGAAATAATCTATGGCCAGCACACATCCCCCACCGCTATTGCCACTGCTATGCAGCTAGCCAAAGCGCTGAAAAAAGTTGGAGTTGTGGTGGGGAATTGTTTTGGGTTTGTTGGGAATAGGATGATGTTTCCATATGTACAACAGGCAGTTTTCCTTTTAGAGGAAGGAAGCAGACCAGAAGCAGTAGATCAGGTTCTTGAAGATTTTGGGTTTAAGATTGGACCTTTCCGGATGTCTGATCTTGCTGGGCTGGATGTAGGCTGGAGGTCTCGAAAGGGTCAGGGCCTCACTGGGGCCTCACTACCTCCAGGAACACCTGCCCGCCAGCGGCATGGCCATCGCTACAGCCCACTGCCTGATCTTCTGTGTGAGAATGGCAGGTTTGGCCAGAAAACTGGAAAAGGCTGGTATCAGTATGAGAAGGCTGGGGGCAGGACAGCCAAGCCAGATCCATGGCTTCACAACTTTCTGTCCCAGTACAGAGACACCCATCGCATCAAGACCCGCTTTATAGACCAGGAGGAAATCCTGGAGCGGTGTTTGTTTTCCCTCATCAATGAAGGCTTTGACATTCTGGCTGAGGGAATAGCATCAGGCCCAGAACACCTGGATGTAATTTATATCAATGGCTATGGGTGGCCAAAGCACAGGGGTGGCCCCATGTTCCATGCTTCCACCGTTGGGCTCCCTCGCGTTCTGGCTAAACTGCAGAAATACTCTGAGGCCCACCCTGATGTTCCTGGGCTACACCCCAGTGCCTTTCTGAAAAAGCTGGTAGCTCTGGGGAACCCTCCCCTCAAAGAGTGGATGTCCTACCTCAGCCGGCAGAGCAACAAGCTGTGATTTCCTCGATGCCTGCTGTACGTATTCAGTGGAGGCTGAGCTCATGAAACACGTGCTGCAATTGCACTGTCTGTTCCAATCAAAACCAACGTGCTACAAGCTCATAAACAATGTCACTGGCCTTCCTGGGCCTCTGCAGGGAATAGCTTTGGCCAATGATTGATCTCAATCCCCCTCTTGCTGCAGGTAACCACTGCCATCACCCACCCTGCCTTCTCAGCACCAGCCTCACCCACCTCCTTTCAACATTGCTGTATAAAGGTCCGTGTCATTTTGCTCTGCTTTTAGGTCTTTGCAACTATACATCTCTTCCAGTCTGTCTTTGTGGAAGGGAGGGAGCAGCATCCACAGCCCACAAAGAAAATCATAATGGGAGGCAAGAGAGAGGTGATCACAAGTCACCCGAGACCAGCTGGATCTATCAGATCCTGCCTTAAATCTACTTCCTAGTTTGTTCAGGTCTTTTCTGTCTCCACTGGATTCCCTCGCTCTCCTGAAGACAGCCAGGTGGAGCCTGCTCCCTCCTGCTGCTGGGTGAGAAATGGCCCAAGGGGCACAGACCCTTTCAGATGTAAAGTCAATTGAATTGGGGAGAGCAGGACTGGGCAGAGAGCAAGGGGCAGGTACCGTCCCTCCTCCCTGCTGCAGAGATTCTAATAAGTGACAGAAAAGCCACAGATACATTGACCTGACTAACCTGTCCTGTGGTGTCGGCTCATGACTGGCCTTTTGCATCCAGACTCCATCCTCAGTTTTCATTATCCCCACCTGGCTTTGTCCAAGCAGAAGCATCTTCTGGCATCTCCTAAGAGTGGGTATGTGTGGCCATCACTCCCCCTGTCTTGCCTGCCTACTGCTCCCAGGTCTTGGGGCTCAGCATGCTCTAATTGACCAGATTGAAACATGGCCTGGCAGTTACCGGGTTTTCACACGGGCAGAGGGCACGCTGAGCAGTGCACAGCTCAGGAGCTGTGCAGGCGGGAGCGTTGTCGCAGGCAGGCAGGGAGGTGGCAGGTCTCTAGCAGAGAGCAGAGGAGGGGGAGAGTGGCCAAACTTGCTCCAGGCTTGATGCTTTGGGACAAAGTCTCCCATTTCTTGTGTCTAGTGAATGTATCCTCCAGTCTGGTGGTGGGAATAGCTTAGTCTGGGTTCCCTTCTCAGGGACACTGGATGTCTAAATGTTGCTTTTTATTTTAATAAAACTGCTTTGATTATATAATGACAGATTATATGGTATCATGTGGGATAGCAGAAAAAATAAAATGTGCTTGTTCTTCTCCATTGCTTCTCTGTGTGGTAGAATTAGATAATCTTCCTGTTTGTGGAGGAGTTAATGTCTGAAGAGGCTGCATGCTTCTTTTTTCCTAAATGTCTTATTTTGCCCTTTATCTACACCTACCCCTATCCTTCAGTTAGTGAGGGTGCAAAACGGAGGTAAGGAAACCCTTCAGAAGTCACAAGCAAACCCAACTGCCTGGGTCCAGGGAGGATTTTTCTCCAGGACCAGAGAAAGAGCTAACTCTAGGGCCAGCAAACTGCTGCAGTTTCCCCCAAATCACTTGTGTGCCACAGCTGAGAGTAACCCAGAGTTGGCTCAAAGGTGAAACACTGCTTCCATGTGATCAGGCTCCACGTGACATGTTACACAACAGCACTCGCTGGTGCTGGTGGCTGTCATGTTGTCCACAGGACAGCTTTGGACATGATGCGCTGCCCGGGCTAACATCCCCTCTCCTGTGCCTCGTGCCACAGTATTCACCCGTATGGGAGATGAGTTGGAAAAGGGCAATTCCCCTTGCAGCAGGAGCGGGCTGTGGAGAAGAGGGCATGCCCTTCCTCTGTAGGAAAGGTGCTGGTCTCAGGATATTGAGGCCTACCAGCTTCTACTCTGTGGCCAAAATGCCTCTCCTCACCAGCAGCACTTTTGTGCTGGTGCATTTGATGTTCCCATTCCCCAACTCATCTCCCCTCACAGAAATCAGTGAGAACAGAGGCTGTTCACACTAGTAATGTCTCTCCTAACACAAGTTCATTTGTGAATTCATATCGACCAAAGCAGCACGGCATTGATCTATCCGCTTCACTCCTAGCCAGCCGTTGGTGACATCGCTGCCGCTGAGCGGTTGCGTTTGCAGCTGTGGGAGGGCAGGCACGGGGCTCCCCACAGCTGGCAGGAGCGTGTGGAGTCCCTGCTGCTCGCTGCTCTGCTCCCGGCAGGGCGCGAACACGCCAAAGGGCAACCGCAGCTCCCTGACCCCCAGCCCCACAGGGCAGCTGCCCATGCTCAGCTGACTCAAAGCTCTTGGTGTCTGGTGACACGCAATCTAATCAGAAGGCACCAGCCTGTTCTGGGAGCCTCTTAGGTAAGTGTTAAAATAACAGCCTTGCAAAGTCCCCCATCAGCTCAAATATGCAGTGATACCAGAAATATGCCCACAAGTGAAATGTTTCTTCATTTAACAGGGAGAGAACATGGCCCCCACACAGAGGAGAACTTGATAACCACTTGGTACAGGATTAGTTTTCCCACCTGTCTTTTTAAACCAGCTAACTATTTTCACTCAGTGAGAAAATACCTGTTAAAAATGTTTTCCAGGTAAACCCATCCCTACCAGCGAGGAATGTCCCTGGCTCTGCTAACTGTTGCAAGTCTGACTGTTCTAAGCTAGGTGAGCGTGAGCTGAGGTTGTACAGCTCCCCAGCATGGTGAGGCCTTGGCGACATCCATTGCAAGCCGGCTCTAGTTCATCCTTAATCTTTGGGCTCTGCTTCTACTTTCATGTGAGTGTCTGGCTCGGATCTGCGCTTTCTGCACAGCGGGGATGCCTGCTTTCAGCACTCAGGATACTCGGTTTCAGCCCTGCGAGTACCCGTGATCTTTCGCATGCAGCTGCGGAATTGTTAGATGTCTTTAATTAAGTCGGTGAACTCTGCCAGTGCAGCAGATGCCTCCATTAACTGCTCAGCCACAGGCGTTTTGCAAAACAGTAACAAATGGGAGTGCACCGAAGGAGAGAATTGTTCTAGCTTTGATCAGCGTCCCCTGCAGCACTGGACCTTCAAAGGGAGGCAAAAACCTCCCTGCCTGATGGTGTGCTAAGAAGCGTTATCCTGCACCCGATGTCCAAATTGGATGGGGCGCTTGAGTCTTGTCAGAAGCACCTACACTCGTTTCTGTAGCACATTGTTCCCCCTCCTTCATTTCTTTTTAACAGAAAGTCATCTCACACCCAGGCAGGGCCTGAGAGCAGCTCTGGATGTGAATCAGCAGTGGAGAGAAGGACTTCATGCCAGCAGGTAGAAGAGGCAGTTCTCCTCAGGCTGAGGGTCTCCTGGGAGCTGAGCTGCATCCCCTGTTTGCTGCTGGTAGGCTCCAGGGGACAGGAGGACAACAGGACAGCGTCAAAATAACACCTGACTTGGCAGTCAGTTTCTTCTCTGCTTGCAAACAGCCAAACAAGGTCCTGAATGTTTGCAAATTTCAATGGGATTTTGGCAAAATAAAGGCAGGTAAGCCTTGAGGAGAGATTCAGAGAATTCACTTTCCAGCGCAGTTAACCTTGGAGGCATTTAAAATCTACAGGCCTGTGAAGCTCCCTCCGTCCTGATGACCAGTGTCAAGGAAGGCTCAAAGCTCGGAGCAGCTGGGCACTCATGTCCTGCCCAGTTAGGCTGAGTTTAACGGGTCCTGTCCCTGAGGCACACTGTAAACCTATCTGCCACCCTCAGCTAGCTCCAGTTGCTTTTGTCCCAGCAATCAAAACCAGAGAAACATCCCTTCAGCCTGGCGAAAAGCTCTCCCTTGAGCCGTGCCAACCAGCCTGCGAGAGGTTGTAGCCCCCGCTGACACATCCCAGGATATGACAGCATAGGCTGGGACGGAGTCATTTGTGCCCAGGGCTCACCTGGTGCTGAGATGCTGCAGGAGAGAGTGGAAGGCTCCCCAGGACCATGTACGGGCAGGAATGGCAACAGCAGGTCAGGTATGAGCTGACTGCCCGTGCGCACTGCGTTAAAAGGAGCCGGGTGTACTGCAGGTGAGCGTTCCAGCCCTCCTACTCTGGCATCCAGCCCATCTGCCAAGACAAAGCAGTCATCGCTACTCCTAGCAATGAGGGAGGGTTCAGTTCAGAAGGGACCAGCAGGACCACCTTGTGTGGCCTCCATCATAACGCAGGCCAGAGGCTTCCCACAACAAGCCCTGCACCACCCAGCCGGTTAAACTCCATCCTGCAGCACCTTTGCTTTGAGGGGAATGGTGCTGTGGGTGTGCAGGTGGGGACTACTGTGTAAATGCATACGGCAAACGCTTTGGCAGCCTGACCAGGGGACAGGGCTGTGCACAGGGGAGGGGCTGCTCACCTGCACGTGCTCTTCTGGTGGGTCTCAGCCTTATGCTCAGCTCGGCAGCGGTGTGAGTGGTGAAACGTCCCAGGGTCAGCAGCACTGCAGGGAGCTGGTCCATGCTGTAAATCAGGGATGATGGTCAGAGGTTGTGCAAAGGCTCAGTGCCACTCTCTGCTCTGCAGTTGTGACCCATGTCCCTTGTTACCCATAACGCATGTAGCTGCTGACAGCGACACACCAGCAGCTTGGTCGTTTTTAAGCTCTTTGTGTTGGCAAGAAGCAAATGATTCTCTCAGCACATCTCTAGGAGGGTGTACTGCATGGGGACACCTCTGGGATCTATCCCAAGGACAAACCCGAAAGGAACTGTCTGGGAATAGTCTGGAGAACACAGAAAAATAAGTCTTTTTTTACTACTTCTGACAAAGTGCTATTGGGTATTGTAGACAGGGTAAGTGACCACGGAAATCACAGAAGCATAGAATGACCAGTTTGATTTGTGTTCTAACAGAAATCTAACTTCAGCTCTCTTTGTACAGAGCAGAGGGGCAATAAAAACACAATTTACTTTCAAACATGACAGGGAAACAAGCCCACCCCTGCACTTAGGAAACTAAGTAATGCAGCCACTGCTCAAGAGAAATACAAACTTTAATTCTGGCCTAAAGATAAAGATTGCTGGAAAACAACGATACACTTCTGTATCATTATTAACCAAAATGATATCTACTGATTATTTTACAAAACGGAAGAGAAAGTTTATCAGTGCTTTAAAAATCACTGCATGCTTCGAAAGAAGTGGTCTTCCTGATGAGATGACCTGAGAATAGGTAGCATGAGGAATAAAACGCAGAGCAAGAATGGCCTGTGCCACGTGTGCAGGTAGCTCAGTCTCCTGCGCCAGTGACTCTGGCACTGCAGGGACAGCCTGTGCCCACCTGTGTCATAAAAGAGCCAAGAGCCACACACTTGGGAGTGCCCCAGATCACTTGTACCTGGATCATGTAATCGAGCCGGCTTGCCTCCTCACGCTCCTTGGAGCCTGCCTCGGGATGCAAGGGTGCCCGGGTCCCATTTAACAAGCCGAGTGGGGTGCAGAGAGGAGCTCCGCACACCCTGTCATGGAAGGGGTGAGAGGGGGATGCTCCGGGGAGCTGGCTGGCCCAGGAGTGCCTGGCGCCGTGGCCCGCTGCCATCGCTCATCTCTGCCGGGATTCAGGCCGGCTTAGCCAGGGCTGGTGGCTGCTCATGCACGTGTGCTCCAGCCGCTACAGGACGCCTTTGAAAATCGGTTAAATCCCTCCAAGGGTCAACATTTACGGCAGACGCCCTTGCGCGCACGCCCCGGCGCGGCAGAGCCGGTGTCCCCGTCTCACAGGCGCCCTGACCTCTGGCCCGCCCGGCCTTGGGACGCCGCGACCGGAGAGGCTTCGCCCTCGGCTCAGCGCCGCACGCCCGGGGCTGCGTCCGCGTCCCGGCTCCGGGCGGCCGGCGGGGCCGCGGGTGGTGCTGAAGGACGGGCGTGGAGTTTTCCTTTATGTAGTTGTTACTTTTTTTTTTTTTAACTAAACAATTCAGATAATTTGTGGAGAACATTGTAAATTCC